>PVIR01000551.1:0-82041 GCA_004026965.1 Petromus typicus
TCCCCGGTAACCACATAACAATACTGGGTGTGGAGACCCACACCCAGCAGCAACCAGTACCACATACCACAGTGCCGGGCGTGGTGGCTCACGCCTGTAATCCCAGCATTCGGGAGGCAGAGGCAGGAGGATTGTGATGTGAGTTGGAGGCTGAGCTCAGGGCCAGCCTGAACCACAAAGCGAGACCCTGTCTCAAAAACCTAAAAAAAAAAAAAAAAAAATTTAAATTTAAGTAGGGATTTAATGAATTTTGATATCTCCACCTATAGTTTATTCTTTATCCTGTGGATACCTGTTAGGCACAAGAGCTTTAGTTGGTGTACTATGTAGATTGAATATACAGGGCTGTGTGTCTGAATTTGTCATCTAGACCAAAACTAATTGCCACTGATAGTAGCTGCTCCCTTCCCTGGGCAGGACCAGAATGGGACTGTCCGGCAGTGGCCTGTCCATTCTGCACAGCGTGTGTCAGGCACGTTTCCCAGGTCAGTCATCTCGGTTAGTCAGCCCCGTTAAAACAGGAACACATTGCACAGGGATGTTAAACTGCCCGGAACTGCGCCCCAAAGAAGGAGGCCGAGTGTTCGTACAGCCACTTGCCTTTAGTGTCAGGATTCAGCCTCAGGTCTGACCATCTTACCAAGCAGCTTCAGTTTGGGAAAAGCAAACCTTACTTGCCAGAGGCTTTTCCGCAAGCCCGACGGGCTGTTCCTGCAGAATCCTGGGGGCCATCTGCTGGTCATGTCAGGTATGGCATCCTGGAAGACCAGGGGTCCCTTTCCGGTCAGGCACCTGTGCTTTAGGGATGAATGGAGGCAGGGCACGCTCCCTACCTCACAGACCATCTGGAAAAGCACGGCATGTGCCAAAAGATAATGCAGTGACCGAAGACAGTGACAAGAACGTGCTTCCTGGCTGCCGAGAATGGAAGCTGGCGAGCAGAGTAAGAGAGCCTGGAGCTGACCCCGGAAGCCATGAATTGGAGGGATATGGCATTCAAAGGGAGACAGTTGGTGCCACGGCAACAGTCCTGGGTTGTGCCCACTTGGGCCCTGGAACAACAAATGCCCTGCCCAGCAGCACCTCAGGGAATGGCAGAGGAGTGGCTTGAAGGAGGGAATGTGGATCGAGATGACCTAAGAAAAGCGTTCAGCGTCAGCCCTCCAGTGTCCCCCAGAGTCTTCCCGGAAGTGAGTCAAGGGTGCAAAACCAAAGGAGGAGCAGAGCGCACGCTCGGGAGGATGTGCCACACGAAGATTTGGGAGAAAAACGACAGTGATTTGAAAGACATTCTACACTCAAACAACACACATGTTTACAGTAGAACACAAAATGTGTAGGACTTTCAAGACCCGGCAGTAGACTGAAGAAGACATTTTCCACTTGCAGAGCCCCCCTGGAGTACCCCTGACCTCAGGCTTCCGAGTGGGAGAAGTGGAGACGCACTGCAGGTCAGGGTTAGAAGGACAGCGCATGGATGGCGTCAGATGGGAAAGGACCACTTCTGGCCAGGAGAGGCCCAAGGGATGGAGAGGAAGCGATTCTCAGCACCGTGCCAGCTATGTCACACTTCCCCTGACATCGGAGCATCCTGTTCATGTGTATTGTCTGTAGACACCTGAGATGGAAACTCAAGGTGGACGGTACCTGCCGCCCAGGAGAAAGTATCCCGTTTCACCATTTTCCGGCCCCACCACACACATGGGCATTGGCGGAAACTGCAGCTTGGCTGGCATCGGAAGTTACTGTGAACGGAGGCTGCTGGCAGGAATGGAGGCCGGCGCTTGAGTTCTGAGGCCCCGCGCCATTGAGGCCTTGTCTCCCACTCAAGGCAACATGGCCAGGGAGAGGCTCCCCCACCCAGCCGGGTATAAGGGAAGGAAGGACGCGTTTTCATCCCTCTCCTTGGTAAGAGAGCTTAAGTTGGGAGGGAGATAATTTCTCAGGTTCTGACCTGTTTTATCTTCAAATTTCATGATTTAAGATATCTTTTTCCCTAGAATACAGATGCTGACTTTCCTTGATCTTGGCCCCTGAGTTCTCAGGCACTGGCTTTTCTTGTCAGACTCTTTTGAAAATCTACATGCGTGTATTTTCCATCAAAGAAATCAATTCCCTGGTCCCAGCACCTCACTCGTCAGCTAATGATGGAGCTTGCATCATTGATATAAATAGTATCACAAGATGGCCAGGCAGCAGCCATCTGCACAGCTCCCGAGCAGCCTGGGGGGCTGATTGCTAGGAAGCTTCATGGGTGTTTAGGAGATGTCCTAGGAAAAGTTGTGCACAGATACCAACAGACAAGGCACCCTCTCCATTCCCCATGGAAGAGATGGGCTTTAGTAGGCATTTTTACTTTGTTAAGGGAGTTATCTAAACGAAAAGAAAATGAAGAGAGAGTGTAGGGCTGAAGCCAAGAGGCTGGAGAAGCTGAAAAGAGTTTGTGGGGAAGACAAGGGGAGAGCAGAGGAGAGGTCTGCCTGAAAAAGAAATGAGGAAAGACCTGAAACTTGACAGGACTTTGAAGAATGTCACTTGTGTGATATGTTGTCTTGGAACTCTCATGATGCACTGAAGCTATGGGGAATCTGGGGTGAGCACAGGCCTACGTGTCCATGTAGTACACCCACACGTGGGACTGTGTCATTCAGCTCTCTGTTACTGTAACAAGCACCTGGGATAACAACCTATACAAACAAAAGAGTTATTTTTGCTCACAGTTTCAAAGGTTCCAGTCCACATCCAAGCAGCAGGTAGAACTCATTGCTTTGGCTCTGTGGAGAGGCAGGAGCTGCACATGATGGAGCAAAACCACTCATCATGATCAGAAATACAAAGAAAGAAAAACTTGTCATGTTTCTCAGTATCCTCTACAAGGAATGAGGACTTTGGGTGGTAGATAGTTTATGAAGGAGGAGCCCTTATGGATGGGATCATCGCCCTTAGAAAAGACTCCTTCCTGCCATGTGAGGATACAAGAAGTCTGCAGTCAGCTAAGCTGCTGAGGACCCTCACCAGAAGCCAACCATGCTCCTACACTCTTCTCCAACTTCCAGCCTCCAGAACCGCAGGAAATAAGACCCTCCGTCTATAGTAATTTGTTGTGACAACCTAAAGTGACTAAGATAGCATGAACATTTAAAAACTGGAAGCTACTATTGGCCTTTCTTATTTTCCTAGACCAGAGTTAGAATTCACGGAAAAGGAAAAAAAATTGGCTTTTTTAGGTTTTGAGAAGGCCACATAGTGCAGGATATTGCTTCTCCAAGTGTGTTTCTTAAAAGGGAAGTCTTGTCTTCAAACAAAAGTGAAGAATTCAGAGTTTAAAAATGCAAACCCACCATACTTCCTGCAGAGCCTTTAGTACATGAGTACAAAGAAGAGAATGAAGCCGGCAGCATTTACTTATCCTGGATACATGTCCTCACTGGGAAATTCTGAAGGACTAGGCTTCTGCACCACCTACTTTGGAAAATCATGTTATAGTGGAAAGAACTTCAGGTTTTAAGTAAACCTATATTTGCTACCCTGTTTTCTAGCTATAAGACCTTGGACAAGTGACTTGGCCTCTCTGAACCTCAGATTATTTATCTGTAAATGAGGAAAAAGAAGTCCCAGTTTTCAAAGCCATTTTGAGTAAATGAAATAATAAATGTGAAAATGCTTGGCATGTGATAAATATCACAGACTCCTCCCTCTGTGCGCAATGCTGGGGACAAGCTGGGAAGCTTTCTCAGATAGGAGAATGTAAAGTACTTCCTCTTAAACCCTGACTGTGGCCCAGCAGCTGGAATCATTTGCTCCTGAAAGACAAGCTATCAGAGAGATGATTTATTTGTCCTTCTGAATCATCTGGGTTGGGAAGAAATGTCAGTGCCACCACTTATGGGCTTGTAACATCATGCAGGTGACCTTCTGTCAGGCCGTGTCCACAGACACGGGCATTAATGACACCAGTGGCACAATACTATGGTGGCTGAGATGGGCCAATCCATGGAAAACTTGAGAATCAGTACAAGCCCCTGGAATGCAATAAATCACCAAGTCACATTTTCCTAGCAAGTCATTGCATATTTGGCTAAGTAATACTCCTATGGACTGGTCCTCAGCCTCAGGTGTTGGGGAACCCCACAAGTATACCCCAAAACCATCTAACCACTGGAGGCTCAGCCAGAGGCTCCCCTTGCTCCTGCACAGCAGAACTTGTAGTCTCTGCACAGCATCCCATGTGTCTATGTGTCAGATTCGTGGACCACACTCTGCACTCCCGATCCATCTCTTTCCTATCCTGAGGGAGATCAAGCTCATCTTCTGGCCAGAATCACTTCTGCATCTTCATACAGCTTCTCCAGTGACCAGAAGGGCAAACAACACCAAAGTGGGGCAGAGGGTCCTCCTGTGTGCCTCACAGGTGGCACTGTTCACCCCATAACAATCAAAACAAGAGGGTCACATTGAGAAGTCTCAGTACCTGCTCGGGACCAGGCACTCCTCAGCTCGCTGCTCTGGGCTCTTGGCCCAGGGCCCACCGGGCCCCACAAGTGCCTCTGAACCTGCACGTGGACACTGACTTCCTACTGCTGCAGCCCTGACTTTCACTACTGAAATTAGTACTTCTCAGTACATCCAAAGACAAGTTTGTCTCAAACTCCTATGATAGTACAAAGCTGCAGGAAAAACAATAGCCTCAGAAATGTATTGTTCAGAATATGAAGAATGCACACAGAGCATCAGGTCTCTCTCATATTTCACCCTGTTTACAAAATATATATTTGGATATGATAAGACACCAAAATATTCTAGAAATTGTCGCTGTAGGAAGCAAAAAGGACTGTGTCTTGAAGAATGAAATACTAACAGCACTTTGGTGCATATTCCTCCAAAAACTTTTATTCCCATGCATATTTAAATGTTTTTCAAACACAAGATCATTCTCTGTTTGAATTTTTTTTCGAACAGCAGTCATCGATCTGTCAAAACAAGATTCTTCCAACTTCAATGCTTCTAACATTGTGGTGCAGCATCTTATATTATGTACCATAATTAATTTAACCAGTCTTCTATTAGACAATATTTTATTTACCTGATTTCATTGGTGAAAAATTTGAAGCCCAGAGAGGTTAATTGGTTTTGGTCAAGTAAGGAAGATACCTAGAACTAGCCCCCAAACACAACTCTTCATATCCATCAAGTCTTTCTACTGCTCTTTGTTTTCTATGCTTTCAATTTCTTGTTCCATTCCTATGGGCAGGAGCCAGGTCTATACTGGAGGAGAAGTCGGGGCCAGATTTTATCCCAGGGATTCTGGAGGTGAACTCGAAATGACTGACAGTCACAGCTATAAGACTGCCAGCCAGTTCCTTTCATGAAAGAGTTAAGACACGTGTCACCCTACTGAATTAGTAAGAACTCAGAGACAAAGAACATGAAAGAATCTACAGGGGGAAAAAAACCTCATGTCTGGTCTTTAAATCAATTTCTGATAATGAGTGTCATATATTTAAATGTTCACACATAATCATCACATTAGCATTAACTATACCATCAAAGACAATCTGATTACATAATATGCTTCTTCATGTATCACCACCATGAACCTGTTAATACATGTAATTATAAATGGAGGAGTAGACTGGGGGTAGATCAAGTAGGAGCCTCTGGGAAGCTGAGTGTTCTCCCCTGCTGTTTCCCATCATTTCAAAAGAAACAAAGTGAAGAGACTGTCCTGGCACGGTGACCCTGGGGAGCTGCCCCAGTGGCCCTCCCTCTCCAAAGCCTCGCTGCTCCCAGTCCGTCCGGTCTCTGCACATCACTCAGGCCAGATACTCTCCAAGTCTTCTGACTTCATGGAGGCACAGCCCCTCTAGATCTATTGTCTTCCTTTGCTTCCTGAGCTCCAAATTGTCAATGACTTTGTCTAGAGTCTGATAAGGTCTCTCCTGGAATGGGTCTGTCGACTCCAGCTCTCTCATCCTTCCCACAACAGTAGCTCAGTCGCAGCCCAAGAGACCAGCTGTGCATCCCCTTTTGCTCCTCAGTTTACCCCATGGTCCTCTCCTCCCACCTAAAATCCTCCGCCTCACCCCATGTCCTACACACTGGGTGGACACCCACAGATCCCAAGGATGGGGGAGGATGTGACCTGTACTAGTAGCATCTGAGCTCCTACCCTAAGTGCCTTGATGTGCAGTTCTTTGAGCAGGACAGGCACTCAGAACAATAAAAGTGCCAGAAATGGGCAGTTTCCAAATTTCAAAAGAATCTCTTGAAGCCTCTGGGCTCCCTAAGATTGAATTTCTGGGGGGTGGGGGCAGAATATGCCACTACACATGGTTTCTTTCTGCTACTTTTGACTCCAGTAAAAAGAAAATGAAGAGTTCCTTACTCCCAAACCAGTTCCCCCATCACCTCCCAGTTCTGTATCCTGAGCTAACATCCAGCACAGGGATCCTCTAAGGTGATCTTGTGGCTATGTGATGGAGACAGAGAGAGACAGAGAGACAGAAAGACAAAGACAGAGACAGAGAGAGACAGAGAGACAGAGAAACCTAGCTACTTTCTGTTGACTCAATTCCATTTCATTGTGTTCTACCATGTTCAGTTTACTATTGAATTCCTAATATCAGGCATTGTATGATTTAATTCTAGGAATTTCTATTACTTTTTCTTATGAAATTCAAGTTGCTTCTTAAACTCTACATTTTTTACTCTAATTTCTTCAATGTATTTAAAAGCTCTTTTTAATAATTCCATTTTCTGAATCTCTTGTGACTTGTTTTTATAGACACTGTTTCTCCTGGTTTCTAATTAACTACCATGTTCTACAGCATTTCTCTTACTTTATTGAAAAACAGGCATTGTGTATGAATCACCCCCCAAAAAACAGAAAAGAAACCATCTCTGGATGATGTCACCTCCCTCCAAAAATGGGTGTTTTTTATGTTTCTGTTTTTGATGAGTTGGCAGGTAACCTTGTTCCACGAGGGTTAGTTTTGAGCCTATCTTAGGGATTTTCTGTCTAGTTTTTCCTTCTCTCCTGGAGAGCAGTCCTTCTGATATTTCAGACAACTGGAGTCATTTATCAAGCTTTTCCCAGTTTAAGGACATTTTAATTCCAATGTATCCCCCCTCAGCTCTCTGCGCAGAAACTGCTCGTGGCTGCTGCCCCCTGCAGAGCCCTTTCAGTGACTGTGGACTCTCAGGAGGCAGCTGAGGACTGGCAGAGCCTCCAAACTTCCCTCATCATGACCAACTGCTTCCAGAATGTTCTTGCTCAGTTCTGGCCTCCTTGGCCGACTCGAATTCCATCTCTGGGCTCCTTGGTCCAGTAAACGCCCAGCTTTCTACCTGACTGCTCCTCAGTGCTCTACAGCACTAGAAAGTGCCCTCAGGAGAAAGCCAGCTACGAATATGAGGAGGGGATCTGTGTTTTTCTTTTCCTCTCCTCCGAGGACTGTGTCCCCCCAGATCCTAATACTCGGACCACTCTCTAGTGCCTTTCATACACATAGAGCTACATATCTACATTTATAATGTGTGTGATTTTAAGATACAGGAAGATAATGTGTTTAATTCTGTGTTAATACATTTGAAAAGTTTGATGGAATGGGTAATGTTCTAAGAAAAACTGTCAAGAAATAAGTGGAAAATCTGGGTAGACTAGTCACCCTGCAGGAGAGTCAGTCAACAAACCAAGGCCTGAGTAAGTAGGTTAGAAAAGTCCTGGACCCCAGTGGTTTTAAAAACTGCTTCTTTCATTTGTCTTGTAGAAGCTATCATTTCCATTTTATATAAGTAGTTCCCTAATACGTAAAGAGGATATTTCTCAATTTAATTCATTGAGCTTATTATTGTCTTGGTAAGGAACCACGAAAAGAAAACAAACTAGGACTATGAATACAAATTAAACTTGCAAATAAAATTAACCAATGTTTTCACATAATAGCATAATCAACTGTAATTTGAACGCTGAGTGGCTTGATGTCAGGAAATACATCAGCATAATCCATCACACAAGCAGATCGGAGGAATAACACGGGGAAGAGAGCGAGTAGAGGTGCAGTCAGACTTTGAAGCAAGTGCACCTCAGTTAGGAACCTGGCTGCATCAAACCAGGTAAGAATTTACACTGTGACTTCTACCAGCTTTTACTGGGCCTAGGTTATCTCACTGTAAAATTGAGTGTATCAGGGGCCAGGGATTTAGCTCAGTGGTTCTGGTGCCTGCCTTGCAAGCTCGAGGGCCTGGGTTTGATCCTCCATAACCACATACAATGCCAGGCATGGAAACTCACACCCACCAGCAATCAGTACCACACACCACAGTGCCGGGCGTGGTGGCTCACACCTGTAATCCCAGCACTCGGGAGGCAGAGGCAGGAGGATTGCTGTGAGTTTGAGGCTGAGCTCAGGACCAGCCTGAACTACAAAGCAAGACCTTGTCTCAAAAAACAAAATGAGTGTATTGGAAACACAACAAAAAGGTGTATGTGTGTGTGTGTGTGTGTGTGTGTGTGTGTGTGTGTGTGGTGCTAGGGACTAAACTCAAGGCCTTCCTTTGACTCACATTCTAAGCCCTGTTTTATTTATTTATTTATTTTTTGGATCATACCAGTCACTAAATTGGAGATTCACTATCTACTTTCTCTGGAAAGTGTGAGAATCAAATAAATTAACATATGTGAGGTACTCTTGCCTCTAAAAATGTGCTTGCTAGCCGGGCAAGGCAGCACACATCTGTAATTCCAGCACTCCGGAGACTGAGGCAGAAGCATCACAAGTTTGATCCCAGCCTGGGCAATTTAGTGATTAGCAAGACCATGACACAAAACCCAAAGGAAAGAGGGCTGGAGACAGCTCAGGGCAAAGGCCCAGCTTCAATCCAGCTACCAAAAGAATCCTTCCTAGATAAACAAAACGTAAGTCATCACCTCTGTCAACACCAGAATGATGAGATTTACAATCACCTAGTTAGAGACCGTCGGTAAACTAAGAATAGAAAGATATTTGCTTCATGCCAGTGCATGCACCTGGATGCACACCTACACCCGTATCTACATTCTGCCTGCTGTGAGGACCTAGGAACTACATCTCAGAAGCCATAGCTACCAACATCCGGATGTTGGTTTCTTATACTGTTATCCATGAAAATCAAACAGACCTCCTCGGGGAAACTGCCAGTTAGAGAGCAAAATAAAAGATGAGTTTGGACATGTCCTGCCAAGAAGAAGTGTTCAGAAATGAAGGAGACATGTCAAAAAGACTCAAGAGCCGCCATGAGGTGGATCTCATAAAACCTGGGAAAATGTGAACAGGAAAAATGTATCATGATGTCAGTGGATTGTAACCCTCTGAGCAAAATAAGAATCCCTGAGTCCATGCTGATGTACATGTAGGTTTACATGAATAAATCAATAATGAAGATGATGACAAGGTTTTCTTTATAAAGGAAATTAATGAAAAAGTACAGAAGAAATTATGCATCATAACTAGAAGAAAATCATCATCATAACTAAGGCAAGTAATCAATGGATGTAATTAGTGAAACTAGTAGTGAAATTGTTCTTTTTAAATGTGAATATTTGCATAGTCATAAAGTATCTCTCTATAAGACACTTATTCATTGTAAATGGTAAACCAGAAACTTCATGGTAGAGAAATCTAATGGTCAAGGTTAACAGCATCAGTGACAGTCAGATCCCGAGCATGTGATTGGCTAACTGGAAGAAGACAAAATCACTGCTCAGTCAGATCCTAGGAAAACATGAGGCCAGCTCACAGGGGTGGGAAGGTGTCCTAAAGCTGAACTTCCCCAGAACCTTCAAAAGTATAAACTCACAAAATATAAACCGAGTTCCAGGAACTGTCCGAATTTCAAGAAAACTGAAAAGTCTCAGGTCAGGGATTTAGCTCAGTGGTTCTGGCACCTGTCTTGCAAGCGCAAGGACCTGGGTTCCATCCCCAGTAACCCCATACATACTGGGTGTGGAAACTCACCCCAGCAGCAATCAGTACCACATACCACAGTGCCGGGCGTAGTGGCTCATGACTATAATCCCAGCACTCGGGAGGCAGAGGCAGGAGGATTGCTGTGATGTGAGTTTGAGGCTGAGCTCAGGGCCAGCCTCAACTACAAAGTGAGATCCTGTCTCAAAAAAAAAGAAAACTAAAAAGTCTTGACTGCTGAATGTAACACGTGACCCAGGGAGTTCTTCTGCTGTGAAGATACTTATAATGTACCTATGATGGACATTTAGAGGCAGCCAGAGCTGAATATAATCTGATAATTAAAAATTACCCTGTTGTTAACTTTCTAATTTTACATATTTTATTGTGACTTTGTGTAAAAGAATGTTCTTAGTTTTGGAACCACATACAAAAGTATTAGGAATAAAAAGTTATCACGTCTGTACCTTATTTTTAACTAAGCAGAAAAATAAGTAATGCCAGGTATAGTGGCAGATGCCTATAATCCCAGCACTCGGGAGGCTGAGCCAGCAGAATTGTCATGAGTTCGATGCTAGCCTAAGCTACATAGTGAGTTCAGGGTCAGTCTGGACTACAAAGTGAGACTTTCTCTCAAAAAATGAAAACAATGAAAAGAAGAAGAAAGAAAGAAAGAAAGAAAGATAATTAATGTAGAAATACAAAAAGAAACAAAGCAAATGGTAAAAGTTAAAATTTCATGTTATTCCACGGAGGGTATAGAGTTCTTTTTCGAACTATTCTTACAACTTTTCTGAAAGCCTGAAATTATGTTAAAAATAAAAAGAGGAAAAATGAAAGCAGAAGCAAAAATAAATAAAAAGATGATAGGTAGATGATACACACACACACATACACATACACACACACACACACACACACACACACGTGTGTGTGTGTGGCAACTTTAAAACACTGCACAGTGAGCTCGACCCATCGCGAGGCAGGTCTGTGTCTCCCCACCTGGACTGTGGGTGGACTCATATCTTCCTCCACCTGACACTGCAGTGGACCAGACCATGAAACTTCAACACCAGGTCATTAAATACTGTGATGCTTTCACCTTTTTCCCTGGAAAGTTGCCAGACCCACACCGAGGATCCCAGAAATCAACAGCCAGCTGAACCCACTGTCTTCCAGCTCCCCAGCCCCATCACCAGCTGAGTGTAGAGACCATTCTAGAAGCAGATCCTCCAGCCCTGGCTGTTCCTGCTTCTACCTATGTGTATCAAAACCTCCACACCACTCAAACCATCCCTGTGGCATCCCTCACTGATACTATAAAAGAGAAGAGTGCCTACTCTGTTCCCACCTCATTGTCTCCTCCACAAAACATGTGAGCATAATAAAAGTGTTGCTCTTTGACTTGGGGTGGTTTGTTACACAGCAGTAGCTGATCAGAACAAGTAGCTAATATTAATATGACAGTAACTATGTGCCAGGCAAAATACCTGGTCACCCACAGCCCTACTCAACAGACACTTTATCTTTCCTGTCTAATATATGAAGACATGGGGGCCCCAAGTGTCTTAACTTGCCCAGAACCACGCGCCAGGGGGTTAGACAACCCAGAAACCAATGCCAGAGCACTGTGCTCTCTCTCTGACCTCCCAGAGGCACAGGGGCCTTCAGCGTCTCATTACTCACACACAAACCATGATAAGGCTGCAGACAGCCTACTGAGCACAGCAGATGCGTCTCCTGCCTTCCTTCTGTCTGCAGGCCCGTGAGATCAACAGAAGTCAGACAGCATGGAGAGGAGATAGAAAAGAATTAAGATGAACAGAAAGCAGAAAGGGCATGCACGTTCAGATTCAGCCAACAACATCAGTGTCATCAGGAGACTGGACCAGAAGCCTCTGCCATCTTTTTTATGCAGAATTTTGGGATTCTGGCAGCCATTCTTTGTACCCTCAGGATAAGGAGTCCAGGCCAGCCAGAGTCCTTCGGCATGGCCTGGACTTTGTCCCATGGGGTACAGATCAATGAACAGAAGAGGCCTTATCCCCAAGAATTCCTTCAAAAGGAGAATATGAAATGTGGCCCCTGTGCCCACTGATGAATCAACAGGAAAAAGTGGGTTTAATACATGTCCCACTGTCAACCTCTGTCAACCACCATCAAAAAACAAAGGTGACAACTTAGTCAACCAGGCTGGGAGCCTGTTTTTCCCCGATGGTGTATGTTCTGAGCCCCCAGGGCAGGGAATGAGCCCCCAGAGCACCCCACACTCCCCACTCCGGGGTGCAGAAGAGTACAAAACTGCAAGAATCCAGCTCTGTTGTAGGTTCCCTGACTGCTTAGGGTCTCTTGTCCAAGTCTCCACCCAGAACCTGGGGAGATCGGCACACCAGCTGGTGGTGCTGCCTCCCAGCAGAGCCTAGACTTGCTCCATTTCACAGCCTCAGCCTGACACCCTGTGGAGAGCTGTGAGGTGGCATGCTGTGTGCAGGGACAGCAGGGCAGCCACCATGCAGCTGGGCAGTCTTTCTCACATGGAAAGAAAGGTGCCCAGAGTCAGCCTGGAATTTTCCAGGAGTCAAGGACTTGCCCTTGGACCAAGGAGGGCTGCCACGTCATGGTCAGGCCCTTAACCTACATCACTCCACCCAAGCTAACACAGCCTGGAAAGGAAGTAGCGACACCTTCTTCCCATGGGGAATAAGACCCTCAGTGAAGCTTATACACCCTCCAGGTCCCCAGCTGGAAAGTGGAACAGGCTGATGCAGCTGGGGCTGTCTGATCACTCTGCCACCTCATCCCAGTGAGAGTCACCGGAGCACGGGGGCAGGACCATCATGGGGACCAGGAGCGCAGCAGTCCAGCCCAGCAGTCCAGCCAAGAGTTATAGTAAGAACCTGGGCTCCGAGCTGATGGGAAAACTGATCCTGACCGAGTTTACCAAGCCTGCGTCAGGACAGATGTCAGGACACAGGTTGACATCACTATGGGCCCAATTTCAGTCCCCTTTCCTAGAGGGGACTTGGGACTCTGTATTTTAGCCACAGGTACCTCCTGAGGGAGATTTCTCCCTCCAGCTTCATTTGGGAAACTGTGATTCTTCTCTTTCCCACACAGGGGTGATGGGTCTGTCTCCATTAACAGGTGGTTTTACAAAACCCTGGAGCTGCTGTCCTTGCGCCAAAGAGTAAAATTCAAGAAATTTCCCTAAGATCCTCAGAGCCTTAGACCTGAGGCTGAACCAAAAGCCACTTCCCCTTTAGAGCATCCTCGAAGCACCACACAGCACCCGTGACGCCTCAGCGCTGGCTCTGCCCTCCTGGAACGGCCCGACCAGAATGCCATGCTGTATCCGGTCCAGGCACGGCGCCCAGGCCCACGGGCACCAGCCTTCTGCCCTCCTTCCCACCCCAGCCTCCACATTCGCTCCATCTCCATGTCCTGGCAGCTCTCACAGAACATGTCCCAAGATCGCCCCTCACAACAAACTGTCCCCAGTCTTCACTGTCATCTACCAGAAACCCAAACAAGGCCTCCAACTCCTCCTCCTCCTCCTGCTCTTTCACTCTTGTCCCTCATTCCTGTGGCCCGAGAGACCTTTCTAAGAGGAAATCAGGTCAGCCCCAGAGAAAATCTCTCAGTGGTGGCTCAACACAACTAAATGGAACCCTAATCTCTTACTAGAATACTCCATCCACAAGGAAAGGGTATTTCCACCCAGTTCACAGCTCTGCCCCAGGACCTGGATTAGCATCTGGAACCACCTGATAATTGTTTATATAAATCATTATTTTTTATGATGACTCCCACCGTTTCCCATTGTACTTAGTACCAATAAAACATGTGGCCAAGTGTGACATCCCAAAGAGACCCTAGCATCCCCAAGAGGAGTGGCCCACTGCAAATGGGCGTGAGGACAGGCACATTTCTGGCCAAGCCAGGGAGAAGGTCAGGGAGCTCTTGCATCAGCCAGGCTTCAGCCAGCTAAGCTAGAGTGAGCCAGGGCAGAGGGTTCCATTGCCAAGCCTGGGCCCATAGAGAGTCCTGCCCCTTCGGTGGGACAACTGTTCCAAAAGACACAGAGTCACCACAGAGCACACTGCAGGCCTCCCGGGACTCCCGAGAGCCCACCTCTGCCCAGCCAAAGATGATCCACAGATTCTAGGGTCCCATTCACAGCCCTGTGTCCCCACAGTTCCTGCTCCACAGAGTTCTGTGGCTGCGTGAATTCTCATTGGTAGAGGGGAGGAGACTCAAAGCAAAAGCAGAACCGGGCAGCCGAGATTTAGACCTGCTCGTACTCGAGATCATTGTAATAGGGAAAGAGGGCTCAGTACAGGACAAGGCTCAATTCCAAACACAGCCTGGGCAGGTGGAGATCACAGCCAAGAAGTGGTGTAGAGGGACGAGGAGGAAAGCTCCGGGGCAGGACGAAGCTGCAGACCCGGAGGGTGTCAGATGGGGGCGCTCCCGGGCGGACTGACTCTGCAGGACTCTCCTCCCCAGGATTTTCCCAGAACGTGTGGATGGCGTGGGACCCCCTGATCCAAGTTGGGGCAGGAAAGACTCGCCATTGGCAAAGGCAAGAGCTGATTCTAAATCTTTGGAAGACAAATTGTAGGCCAGCAATGAAGAAAGATAGGTCTGTACTGAGAGAATCAGGAATATGCCAGAGACTAATTTTAGCCCCAGGAATAAGTGCATAGGAAAAAACAGAGCAGACCAAAGGAAGTAATCGTACACCAGCGGTTCATCGAGTTTGCCCTGTTCACTGTATCTCATTGGTCACCGAGTTCCTTTCAGTGGGGGGAGTGTCATTTCTGTGTCCTCAGTATAGAGCCCAGCGTCGCTCATTGCTGCTCGCTGTCTAGAGTCTCTCTCAGTGTTTCTGCCACATCCCAGGCTGTAAGGGCGGCGTTATCTGGAGAGTCCTTCCCGGAAAAATTCCACACTTCGTCACAAGGTGGCGACCAAGGCTGAAGCCGAAGGTGGTCTTAGGTGGCCAAGTCCTGTGAGAGCTTGCGCCTGATTTCTGGTTTTTCTTAGTGTCAGGACCAGCTCCTCTCATGATCTTAACCTAGATTTTCCTCAAATTGCATCTTGCCTCGGTGAACAAGCTGCAGGCTGGCTTCTGAGAGCATCCGGGTCCCCAGCTGTGAATCGTGAGATTGGATAATGATGACTCCAGACTCTCCTCCGTTCTGATCAGCCTGTGGCCTCCTTAACTGCAGCCTCGCTAACTCTGACCTCCTGTGTCTGAATCCTAGCTTATTCCACAACTTCTGGTGAATTACTGGAGTTAAGAAACCCCCTAACAGAGGGACATGCTTGTGACAAAGCTGTGTGCGTCAGCTGCCGCGCTGTGCACAAGAGACCACAAAGCTGCGAAGAGCAGAAATAGAAAGAAACGGCCCCTGGGGACCTCACTGCAGTCCCTGGATCTAGTCGGTATCAGTATCAGCCAATAAATTTCCTCTCGGTTTAAAGCCCATTTGCACTGAGTTTCTCTCTCAGTCTCAGAGACCTTCTTTTAACACAGCTGAATGAGACAAGTACTTGTTCACCTGACATCGTTTTATCAGCCAGAAGCACAGAGGAGCCAGTGTTTGGACTCTGAGGCCAAGTGCGTGCATCTGAGCAGGGAAACCAAGTACAGCGCCAAGGAGCCCAGAGACAGCCCGAGATGCGTTGGGACTCTGGGATCCAGAAGTTGTACCAGGTACTGGGCAGCTCCTGGGGCCCTCAGATCCAGTTCTGCAGGGCAGTGATGGTGGAGAGAATTGTGCCCTCTGTCCCTGACCCTATACTAAGCAATGCTTTATTTCACCCAAACAACCAGCCAGTGCAAAGTATATTTGTCAGAGCTGCCAACAAGTGAGAAAACGTTCTAAAGAAAACTAAGGCATTTGGCCAGGGTCCCCTGCAGGTAAGGAGGACATTGGATCTGAACCCAGGAGGCTGAGCTGAGCGCACATGAGCCTCCTGCTCAGATCGGGAAGGAACATGACAGACCAGCCACTGGCCCAGGCTCTCTCCATTCCCAGCCAGAACCACAGCAGGTCCTCCGCATGGGAGGCAGCTGGGCCAGTGAACTCCGTGGAAAACAGAAGGGCCGGTGTGAGGGGTTCAATTTCAGAGTTAAACTCAAATCCGAATCTGGGGCATATCGTTTGCTAGCTGGGCCTTCTCCTCTCTGAGCATTAGTTTCTTTGTCTGTAAAATTGGTTGAGGAAAAAGGCCTGCTTTTCATGATTGTTGTAAGCACTGTGGAATGATGTATTTGTTCATTGTCCAGCACACTCTCATTAAGCACCCATAAAAAGTTGTCAGTTCCTGTGAGAAAATGACAGATTATACAAAACATGTCCCAAGAGAATCTGATACTTTGAAAATGGCACCCAGGAGTGAGAAGATGACAATTCTAGAAATCAGTGCGTCTGTCTAGCACCCATTAGAATCACATAGGTGGCTTCTAAAATTCCCGTGCTTGGGCCTCATCTCCAGACCAGTTAACCACAGTCCTGGAGAATGAAGTCTCGATGTTGGGCTTTGAAGCGAAGCTCCAGGAGTAACTAATGTGTAACCTGGACACAGAACTGCTCCTGGATGCACGAGAGTTGGGTCAATGGGAACTGTGATGGCAACTTGCCAGCTTCCTTCTCAGAGTAGGAGGGATTGGAAAATCAAAACTTGGGGCCCTCAGCTCTGACAGCTGGAATTTACACAAGGTTTGGATAGGTCTGTTCTCAACCTTCGTGTTGCAATTAGCAGCTTCTCCTGGCTTCGGTGGCATGGTGACAGATGGATGAAATGAATACACTATGAGATTAAATAACGAGGAGATGTTATGCCAACAAAATTAACTTGTCCAGCCCCGTTCCTTAGCAACTGCATTATTATTTCAGGTTTCCTTCGAAGCCTCTGGTCTTTCACACTGTTCCCTTTCACTGAAATGTGAGGTGGTTATTTATAACTTTAATGAAAAGGAGAAAAAAAGCAAAGAATGAGGCAAAAGAAACTTCTAACTGCTCTTCAAATTGCCTCAGGCCAGCCAACCAGGACCAAAGTGGCAACTTGGAAATCAGTACTTTAACGCACTTTCCTACCGTTGTGGCTTCCGGGCCCTCCCAGGGCCTCACCACACATCTTGTCATTGATGGAACCGTGGCGTGTTTGCCCATCCAGCCGGGCTGCGGGAGATAATTGATAAGGAGTCAGGCACTGGCTGCTGGTGTCCAAAGATCGAGTTCTCAATGGAAAATCACTCGTGTGAAACAGGAGCAGACAAAAGTGACAGTTGGAAGGTGTAGAAGGCTTCTTTCTAATCTCTGTCCAGTTATGTCACCTAAGACCCATGCTCTTGGGTGAGTCACTCAGGGCTTTGCTGAGCCTCCCACTTGAGCCGCGTGGGACCCATGGTCCTGGACAGAGGGATCCCTGAGACCAATGTCTTGAAAGAGACTCAGCCTCCTGTCTTACCCTGGTCAGATCCAACGCTGCTCTTTCCCTTGCATGATCATTTGAGTTGCTGATCACTGGGGGCTTTTGGTCTCAAATGATTTTCTAATCTCCACCAAAAAGCTCTGCCTGTAGGGTCGGCTGCCGCCTGACTGGGCTTGAAGTTAGTCATACATTCAATTTGATCTTTAAAGGCAAGGGTTCTTTGCCAAGAGAAAGAATTCAGTGGGTTTGTGAGCTGGGGCCAGAAACACTTGACCTTTACTTTTGGCTCATTTCTAATTAAATTTTTCCTTCATTTATAAGTACAGGCAAAAAAATTCATTTCAGAAACCTGTGGCTCAGTCATCAATACAAGTTATAGGTCATCTGCACAAACACAACCACAGCAGATTCTCAAAACACCATTCACAAATCATTATTTTCATATTACAGTGACCATCAGACCTGCTGCTAGTTGTTGTATTTATGATATTAATAAGTAGATTAATACATTCCAGAGGTAGGCTTTTTATATTCTGAGAACTGTAATATGATTGATTTTCTTTGTGGAGCCATGTATTTTATTTCTTGCATTTAAAAACATTATCATGGAACTCCAGCTTCCAAAATGGAAAATTAGAAGTACTTCTCTTTTTTTGTTAGTAGCAAAAATATTTATTGGTACATTTTAGACCTTCATGATGACAACACTCATCATAGGGGATTTGCATTTTCACTTTTCTTTTTCCGATATCATCCTCTCCACAATCAGAACCACACACCAAGGTGCCAGGCACGGTGGCTCACACCTATAATCCCAGCACTTGGGAGGAGAGGTGGGAGGATTGCCTAGTTTGAGGCTGAGCTCAGGACCAGCTTGAACTACAAAATGAGACCCTGTCTCCAAAAAAAAAAGTAAAAGAATAAGGTCAGACATGGTCGGGCATGTGGCTCAGTGGAGCTGCGCCTGCCTGGCAAGTGCAAGGCCCTGAGTTTGATGCCCAGTACCATACCCCAAAAGTAAAAGGAGAGGAAAATACATCATACAAACAGTAAGAGAGACATGAATACTAAACCAGGACTTCTGAAAACACTAAAAATGCCTTAGTGACTTTTCTTGTTGCTGAAACAAAATATCTGGCACCAAAAGTGAAAGGAGGAAAGGCTAGATTTGGTTCCCTGTTGTAGAGGTTTCAGTCCATAGGAGCCTGGCTCCAAGGCAGGGTGGGTGGCAGGGGGCACCACAGAGGAGAAACAGTCCAGGGCAGAGAAGGCACTCGCCCCCGCTTCTGTCCCATGCAAGCTTTTGGGGGTGCCACCACACCCAGGGTGGGACTTCCTATTATCCACACCCAGAACTATGATAAACCAGTTAGTGGCCTAATGTCAGACCAATCCCAGAATCGCACACCTAGCACCTCTGAAAAGCCCTATCTATGACCACACGAGGCTTTGTGAGGCCATTTAGATACACATCATAATATCCCAGAAAGAAATGACAGAACCAATAAAGCTAAAACCCAGATGAAATGAAAATACCAAGCAAAATCAATGGATAAAAAGCAACCAATAGAAAAATAAAGGAGCAACAAAGAGGGTGCAATGCTAGTCAATAGTCAACACATCCCAGTAACATCTCTCAATGTTAATGGCCTCAGCTCCCCAGTCAAAAAGCACAGATGATCAGACTGCTTCAAACAACCAGAATCAATCTATTGCTTTCAAGAAACTCATCTAATCCAAACAGATATCTGTAGACTAAAAAGCCAAAGGAAATCAGTATTTCAGGCACCATGACACTGAAAAAAAAAAGAAGAGTAATAAAATTATTATCACAGACGTGGTAAACTTTGACTAAAAGTTTCACAAACTGATTAGAGGGGACAATGAAGGTCATTATATACTAGTTAAGGGAATAATTCAATAAGAAGAGATAATGCTTGTATTTATGCACTGGATATTGGAACACCTGTCTTCATAAGGCAGATACTACTGAACATACAAGATCAAATAAATACAAAGTGGGAAATCTTAACACCTTACTTTCATAAAGAAATAGACGGACTAAAAGAATCAATAAAAATTATCAGAGCTCAGGCCAGGGATTTAGCTCAGGGATCCGGTGCCTGTCTTGCAAGTGCAAGGGCCTGGGTTCAATCCCCCCCCCGCCCCCCCGTAACCACATACAATACTGGGTGTGGAGACTCACGCCCAGCAGCATTCAGTACCACATTCCACAGTGCCGGGCGTGGTAGCTCATGCCTGTAATCCCAGCACTCGGGAGGCAGAGGCAGGAGGGTTCTGTGATGTGAGTTTGAGGCTGAGCTCAAGGCCAGCCTGAACCACAAAGCGAGACCCTGTCTCAAAAAGAAAAAAAAAAAAAGATTATCAGAGATGAACATATCCTTGAACACAGATACCTCCAGAGTATTGCATCAAAATACAGCGGAGTGCACATTCTTTTGTATAGCACATGGTATTTTCTCCAAAATAGATCACATTTTAGTCCACAAATCCAGAAATAATTAAAATCACCCATATAGACCACTATGCAATGAAAATAAAAATCAGCAATAGCAGAAATTACAGAAAATGTGGAGTCACCTCCAAAATTGATAACATGCTCCTAAATAACTCATAGGATAAATCAAGGAAGGAATTTAAATACTTCTGGAAGTTGAGGACAACTCACCAAAAACAGAAGAAGACAAGAGGCTAGATCTCCCACAAACAGGAAGGCTCAGGGAGACCAAGGGTGAAGGAAAAGGGAGAAGGGAAGAAAATACCTCGATATACAAAGAATATACAATACCTCGAACAAAGATATACTGTGCATAGGGACCCAATAACTTCAGTGTATGTAAACACTATATGTCATAAACGTGAGATAAGGTTAATAATATCGACAAGAGTGAAAATGGGGAAAGGGGATTTGAAGGAGAGAGGTGATAGGAAGGAGGAAGAGGCTTAACAAAAGAAACAAGCTGTGTTACGTACATATACCCACTCCTCACATGATTATAAATGGCATGTGCCACAGACATGTACTTAAAAAGAAATAAAAGGTTTTCAAAAAGAAAAAAAGAAAATTTCTATCATATCTGTTCCCTTTCACATACAGTGACACAAAGAAGAATTGAGAGGGAGAAGAAGGCCTGAAATGTCAACGTTTCGCCTGATTTTCCTGTGACAGCAGAAGGGGAGCCTGAAGGCAGACAGAGTCTCTTCATCTCACTGAGCACCTGGCCTGCTGAGCACTGCACTGCGCCACCCAGACGTGTCTGGGGAGAAGAAATGGCTTCCCAGCTGTGGGAGAGCCGCCAAGAGATGGCCCTTAGCTGTCAGCTTCCTTCAGGTCTTCCTCAGAGGAAAGAAAACTGCCTCCCCATTGCTTTGTGTTTTAGGAACATCCTGCACTTCAACAAATGTTAACTAATTGGTGTCGAGCTCAGGTCAAGTCTGAAGGATTACCTCAGCATCAGGCAACCTCTCAGGTTGGCAGGGAGGTGGAGGGCCCTGTTGACAAGGCAAGTTACCTGCCCTCCTTCCTTCCTTGCTCCCTGCTCCATAAGGACTGGTCCCAGAGCACTTCCTGTTGAATGTCCTGTAAGCTAATCTCTACTGTGCTTCCTGAGTAACCCAACTTGCTACCAGGTGCCAAAAAATATTCCAAGAAAACAAACCCTGACACACAATCATGACCAGTGTGTGGACCCCTCGCTAGCAATAGGAGACGCTCAGGTAATAGTGTGACTGTCACAGGTAATAGTATGACTCTCCAAACTTTCACTGGTGGCACTGGAGTGATGTAGGACAGGGATGGACTGGGTGGGAATGTATAAGGTATAAGGTATTCCAGAAATCTGAGGGAAATAGTAACTACAAAGACACTCAAAGGCTGTCAGCTATTGCTAACCCTGACTAGCCCTTTTTTAAAAGTGACCAAAGCCTGGTAGTGGTTAGTTGACAATTCAAAGCCATACATAAAAGCAAGAGAGTCTTGCTGGGACCACATAAGTCTCTGATCTACTGCAAAGAGCTACAAAGGCTGAGAACCAGTCCCAGGACTTATTTGTAAAAGTAAGCAAGCACTTAACATAAGCCTATCTCCTATGTCAAGGTCAAGGCGTCCTTGAAAAAGAACAGCATCTTGACATGAGAAATAGGGACGTCTGGGCTAATATACATCTTAACTTTGATCCTGACGTTGAGGAGGGTCATCCCAATGACAAAGTCGTGATGCAAGTGTTTGTACTCAAGCCAATGTCAAGTCCCGAGATGCATGCACTCCAGCAGAGACCAGGTCTCAGGAAAAGACATTTGACCACACTGGAGCCAGTGCACAGGCCAGTGATTCTCAGTCTTTCCCTCAAGAACTCTGTGGCCAGTTAGGCAACTCTGAACTAGGAAGAAGGAATCCAAACTGCCCCTGAGCACAGGATCCAAATTGGCGCTGATGACTGGACACCCAAAGCTTCACCACTGTACCCTCATAGCCAGGGGCACGTGGCAGCCAGAAATCAATGAAATCCTGGCCAGATTGCATTCATATAGACTCACCTGCTGCTCATTTTTGTTCCTAAAATAATCAGAATAAACTCCCTCAACACCAGCTTAGTGGCCTGTGGGGTAAGAGCTGTCAGCACAGAGATCACTTAGAAAACTGTAAAACAGTCCCACAGCCCAAAACAGCAAATCCAGTACAATACTGTTTCCAGGGCAATTGTATGAATCAACACCAGCCTTAAGGGCCAAAGGATACAGAGGTTATTACTCCTGAACTCCATTTCATTCACCTGCCTACACCTTGCAAAGATGAGGGGTTATTAGTAGATGGGCCTAGACTACTGCAAACTGCCACATGGAGCAGTTTCCATTACATGTGCTGAGCTAGCTCCAGTACCCAGGTGGGGAAACGATCACAGTGCTGCAGATGGGCCACCTCTGATCCAAATGTCTCCAGGATGATGGCCTCGCTGTGAGACATGAGGCCTTGCCTCTTCTAGGGACTTCACCCCTCCTCCTCACATGCCCACCCACTGTCACGGTTTCGCGCTCTTCGTTCTCTGGGAAACACAAAAGATAAAACATGGCCTCTGCCCCCCTGAGAACTTACAATCACCCCAGAGTACAGGACAAAGCTAAAAAACACTGACCAGGTCACAGGGATGGAATACAAGCCAAGGACCAGAACAGCAGTGATCCGGATCTCAGTGGACATCAGTCTCCTCGGAGAGTCAAGGGAAATCGGCCAAGGGAGTAATAACACCAGGCCTCAGAGGCCCGTCCATTCAGACGTGGCCTGAGGGACGCAGAGAGGGCAGGAGGCAGCACTGTGCCTCCACCAAGGCCCACCCGTCCACCCCTGCTCCAGGCTCATCACTGGCCTTCTTAAGCAAATCAAACTTCTGCTTCCCCACATCAAGTACGTCCACCACAGCCTTCTCTTAAAGGTGAGAGAAAATCATAAAAAGAAATAATAGTAAACCCCGAACAGGAGCTCTTGCAAAGAGGACGCTCTCTCCTCCGGCTTGTCTGAAATAAGCTTCACCTGCCACTGAATCTCCCCGATCTGCTGTCACTGGAAAAGCTGCCGTGAGAGGCTGGGGATGGAGCTCAGTGGGAGAACACTTGCCTCAAACGTGCAAGGAGCTATGCTGGTCCCAAGTGCAAACACAGAGAGAGAGAAAAGAGAAGACCGGAGCCACGTGTGTCCAGTGAGGTCTTTTGAAGGAGCACCTGCCCCAATCGTTGGGGGCTGGCTTTCAGTTATCTTCCAGCTGCTCCATTTTCATTGGCCATTCTATCCTCAAAGGCCTTTGAAAGGAGCCTGCTTCTGCAGAAACTCAAATCACTTGCAATTTTCCAAGTCTTCTTTATGTTTTTCTGTATTATGTTTTAACATAAAATCAATGATTTATAATATTAGAAAAAAAGATAAAGCAGAATGGAGACAAAAATCACTGTTGTGCTTTCCTCCTGTCCCACCAGCCCTGCCCCCTCCCTGGACAGCAGTCACCTCATCCGTTACACAGGGGATTGGAACGGACGCCCCCTCCCCTCCTTCTAAGAGTCCTGGGCTCTGTGTGAGTTTCAGTCCTTTGCCCACTGGAATAGTTTGCGGTAGTTTGCATCTCACCCAGCTACTAGCAGACCCCTGATCACCAAATATCAAAGTAGCAATGTGGGCAGCGCCCCCCGGGCCCATAGTGACAGACCCTGGCCAATCACCGAGTGCAGGGCTGTGAGTGCCCTCCAGGGATCTCCCTCAGCCGTGAGCAGTTGGGGTCAGTCCTCGTGAGCCCAGCTGGCAGTTGATCATGAAGAGAATGCAGTGCTATTCCCTGAGCAGGTGCTGGCCACGGAGAAAGGTGATGAGCATTCACTGCCTGGTGACAAACAGACTCAAAGCCCAATCATCCTTAACAAATGGATTCATCCAGACACATCGTGACCACCTTGGCAATGAGCACGCATGAGAACTTGACGTGTGAACAGTCTGACCGCGATCTTTC
Organism: Petromus typicus; assembly: GCA_004026965.1. Taxonomy (NCBI): domain Eukaryota; kingdom Metazoa; phylum Chordata; class Mammalia; order Rodentia; family Petromuridae; genus Petromus; species Petromus typicus. The sequence goes on from PVIR01000551.1 coordinate 23,900, forward strand.
TTTCCTTTGTCCAGGCAGCCTGATTTCTGTTCAGCCTTCAGCTGCAGCCCCAAAATGTCATTACCTGCTGATTAACATAATGAGTACCTGAGCAATAAGGGCTTGATAAATTGTTCAGGCCCTTGTGCGGTTTGTAGGGCATTCATTTATGTAGCTGAGGCACCGTCTCCTTCCATTCAAGTGAAAAATAGCCTATTTTAAAAAAAATAGATATGTGCAGAAAAGGAAAGAGGGAAGGAAGGAAGAGAGAGAGGAAAGGGTAGAGGCAGAGAAGAAAGGGAGAAAACTGGGTCGGGGAAGAGAGGGAGAGACAGTCCCGTCTAGCAGCAGCCAGCATCCACAGAGGCCACAGCTCTGCTGGGGACCCCACTGTGTGTTTGGCTTGATCTCAGAGGGAACCTGTGCGATGTATGCAGGAGACCTCTGGGCATCTGAGGCACTGCGAATGCAAAGTGACAGGGCTGGAGCACGCCCCCAGCTCTGGACATCTGCCTCTGAGTTAGGGAGCAGTGTGTGTCTTAAATAGTTGGTTGATGGCACAGTCCAGAGTAAACTGGCTTTGGAGCAGCCCAGATGCGTATCCCTAGGGTTGCCCACAACTCATAAGCTGTGTGGTCCAGAGAAAACCCCCTCACCATTCTTGCCCCTCTCCCTAACCTTCCCCTTGATAGGAATTTCCCTGGAAAAAACACAGACTAGTACAAGGAAGCACTAAGCTCAGATGCTACGGACACCACCATCTCCACCACCCCTTCCAACAGCAACACTGCCCCGTGCAGCCTGGTCAGCCAGAGAATGCTGTGGTGACTGGGACCCTCCCAAGTGTTCAAGACAAACAGCAGTGTGATGCAGAAATGGACCTGACTTTAAGCCAAAGGCCTGGCCCCCCACTGCTGGCACTGCAACTAGATCAAGTCACTTCCTTTGTCCCTTCCACCCAGCACAGGGATGACCCTGGCATTGTGGTGAGACTTGGATACTTTTATTCATTCCACAAGCATGTCTGCCTGTTGCCAGCCACCATGCTGGCCTTGGGACACCTTGGGGACTAAGGTAGATATGAGCTCTGCCCTTACACAGCTTACACTGTGTAAAGGGCAGACGTCTGCACCAGGCATATATGATACGTGCCAGAATGACAGCAATCCAGGGCTGAGCTAGGAAAGAAGAGGCCAAGCCACTGTAAGTGGGGCAACCAGAGGAGACTTCTCTGAGATGGTGACGTTTAAACTGAGACCTGGAGAAAGAGATCCCTCCCTCCAGGAAAGGAGACAGGGAAGGGCAGTCCTGACCGAGGTCGCTGGTGTAGGAAGAGGGAGTCATGATAAAAGTCTATTCCAGAAGTGCCAGGTCTAATTTGGAACTGACTGAGCCACCTAAGGTTTCTCAGAAGAAGCAAGTGAGGGATTCTAAGGGTTCTTTCTCCCTCAGCGAGCAACCACAACCTCACAAGGCCTGCTCTGTCAGGGTGTGAAGCCACAGAATTTGGAGCCTGTACAGATGTTAAGCCTGGCCCAAGAAACTAAGCCTCCAAAGGGACGAAGGTTGGCTCTGAGGCTTCTCTGCAGAAAGCTCCAGGTTCTGACACTGTAAGCTGCAAAGCACCCAATAGAAGCGCACCCAGAGGAGTGACACCAGACGTACAGTAACAGAGACCAACAGCCATGAGGGGACCCAAGACACACTGCAAGTTAGGGAACTCACATTTGCAAACTTGCCTTAAAACGACCAGAGTTCTTCTTCTTGACCTTATCTACAAGAATTAACATAATTTTTTTAAAAAGGAAAAGATTCTTAGAACAGTTAGGACAGTTAGACTTTAACATGGCATATCTTTATGTTATTTTTCATTCCTATCCATAGGCTTCAAGTCCCCAGCTTTATGACTATTCCATGACATTTTTAGAAAAGAAATTTGCTTCAACTTTTTGGCAGCCCTCTGCTGAGACACACCTATGACTCACAAAACGTGAGTCCACGCAGCAGTCAAGGGTAGAAGCTTTAGTGAGCTGTAGTCACTCAGCACAAGGGTCCCAGCTATGATTGCAGAAAGTAACACATGAGTTTGTTTCACTTCAATTCTTCCCTGAATATTAAGCAAGACTTGAAGGAGATATTGGCCCTGGACAATAGACTACATACGTCACCAGGGGCTGAATAATCTAACAGCCCTAAGGAGCCTTCTGCTTAACTAAGTACAGGGATTTCTTCCTCAGCCTTCCTTGCAGTTAGGGCTATGTCACTCAGTTCCATCCAGAGAGATATGAAAGTATCTGAGAAAGCCTCTGCTTTCCAGAATTGAGGGGAAGCCGGTAGTGCTTCTTCCTACTCCTTGCCTTGGATGTTGTCTTAATTACTTTCTGAATTCCTGAGGCAAAGTACTCGATACCCAAAGTAAAAAGAGCAAAGGCTTATCTGGCTCACAACTCATAGAGGTTTCAGTCCTTACTCAGCTGGCTCCAAGGCAGGGTTGTATGCAGAGGAAAAACAGTCCGTAGCATGGCAGGGCAGGCAGAAGGCAGCAAGCAGCAGCAAGCCTGCTTCTTTCTGTCCCTTTATATTCCATCCGGGCTATAAGCATATTGATTGATATCACTCAGCCCCAAGGTAGGGCTTCCATTATGCATACTAAACCTGAATCCCAGTACCACAAACCCTAATGCAGCATCAGACACTCTAGATCCAGCCCCCTCCCAAAAGTCCCACCTGTTAGTGCATGAGACTTTAGGGGGACATTGATATACAAGCTATCCACATGTGAATGAGTTTCTGAAGGCTCAGCTACCATGCTGAAGACCTGAGGGAAAGCATGAAGATCAAGGTAAACCAGTTAAGGGATGGAGGAAAAAGACAAAATGATACTGAATCCCCAGTGACATTCCTGAACTGTTGGGATCAACATGAAGACAGACTTTCAAGCCAAAAGTGAAGATCCTTAGGATGTCTTCCTTATGGTTTAGCATCTTCTTTCTTCTCCTGATTGAGGACCATAACTGTCCAGTCATGGTCCTTGTTCTCTTTCTCTTGATCTATTGTGGTGATGCTGTCTCATTTTTCTGTTATGTTTCTCTTCCCCGTGGTTGGGGTTGGGCCCTAGAGTCTGTTCTAAAGACTTTAGAATGATTTCTAAAGAAGTCATTCCCTAAGCTCTTACTCAATCTAAAACTTCTAATACTCATTCTTCTATCTCTCAAAAAGGTCCAGACTCCTTAGGCCGAGATTCAAAGTAGGATATTACAGTGGCAGAGATAGATTTGGAGTCCAAATCTTAGGTGCATTACCTACCAACTGTGACACCTTGCCAAAGTAAGCAAAGTACTTGACCTCCCTAAATATCTATTTCCTGTCTGTGAAATGAGAAAAGTGAGAGTGCCTCATTCCTAATTTGTTCAGAAATAAACAATGTAATGTAAGTAGTTGGCACTGTACTAGCACAGTATAAGCATTCAAGCAATTTAACTAGTGTTCCTCATTTCCTGGGTCCAGCCTCAGCCAGTATGACTCTCATTTCCCCAGAAAGCACAAGCACTAGGCATCTCTCTTTCCTGTCTTTACCAACATCCCGACCTTGCCAATGACATGCTCCCCTGTCAGCATAGATGTCATTGGTTGAAGACCCAGGCATCCTTCAAAGTTCAGCTCGATGTCACCTCACCTGTGGAAACCCTTGGCTCACCAAGACCTTGTGTTCACAGCCCTTCTGCTGAACCAGTGTGGTACTCGTGTATCAATTCACTAGCACCTACACACTCAGAAGTGCTCTTCTTTCTTGTGAACTTACTTTTTCACTGAGCCCTTCTCCATAGACCACCCTGGACTCACTCTACCCCTCCCCCCAAGGCCACAGTCATAGGCAAGTTGAAGCTAATTGCTTTTCTAAAAATGTCACAGAATATTCATAAAGCCAGAGACTTGAAGCCTGTGGATAGGAATGACTGCTCCTCTGGAGGTGATCTTCTCCTAAGCACCCCACTTTGTGGAGTTTCAGCATCCCTCTCTGCCCCTCTGCCCCAGAAAGAAGGGCAGTACTATGGTGCCCACCAGTTCTACTAGTTACAGGTCTTACACCATCTTATATTTCCCTACCCCTCCCCTTCACTACAGTCCCCTTTATTAATGAGCCTTCATCAACTGTGTAGGGAGACTTTCAGAAGCACTCACCAGTGGTCAGATAAGATGAAGGACTTTACTTTCCAAGGACCTGTGGCCTTGTGGGTTCATGGCAAGAAAAAGAGCTTCCTCCTGTGATTGTTAATGGTGACATGTCAACATGACTGGATTAGAAATGCCTGGATTGATAAAGCACAGTTCTTGGTGTGTCTTTACAGAGATTATTGGCAAACAGCCAGCAAATTGAAGTGGGGAAAATCCACCAGGGTTGTGAGTGACACCGACCAACAGGCTTGTAGCCAGGAAGGCAGAAAAGACAAAAGAGAAGTCAGAGCACATCTGATGACCTCCATTCTGCTTGGACAGGTGTGTCTTTTGCTGCCATTGCCTGTGGACATCAGACTCCAGTTTCTTCACCTTTCTAAGACAGACTCATACCAGCAACCTTTAGTCCATTTTCAGACTCTTGACCTTGAACTGGTGTTTCATTCTTGATTCTGCCTGCCGTGTGATTCTGACCATCCTGGACTGAATAGCTGCTAGGCCCTCAGGCTCCCCATTGTGCAGATGGCTACTGTGGACTCTCCCAGTCTGATCCTAGAAGTCTCCCTAATAAATCTTTTAAGGGCCAGGAGTATAGCTCAGGGACGCCATGCCGGGCATGCAAGCACAAGGTCCTGAGTTTGATCCTGGTACTGGAAATTTTTTTTTTAATTTTTTAAATCCCTTTGCATAATTATGCACATATTTTCTATTGCTATAGAGAATTCTAGCCAGTACACTGCCCACACTTCCCTCTTCCAGAGAAAAATCCTTCCCCAGGTCATCAGTGACTCAATGTAGATACCACGTACTCCCTGGCTTACACTATGTGGGGGTGTGCAGGACTGACATGGTGGGTAGCGTGTGCAGGACTGACACAGTGGGTGGGGCCCCACCCACCCCACCCACCCCATCCCAACTGCACTAGCCTTTGGGAGGGCTCCAAAAAGGATTTCATCTTCTTTTGGAAAGAAGGGCATCTTCATAGCATTTGTGATTACAACAGACTCAAACAGCCTGTGTTTCCCATCAGGCTCTGGGAAACCTTCTAAGCCTGCAGTTTGTGTCTTTCTGCCAACATCACTCACCAGCTGCGAAATGATAGAAGAGTGGAGCAGGCCATGGACGCTCTTCACCCGAATGACTGCGATCCAGCACGGAATGCTGTCCTTCACACAACTAGAGAGAAGGAAGGAGGAAATAAGTTACAGAATAGTCATGTGCAATTTAATGTCATTCAGGTAAAATCCAAACTATGCATACCTGTTCAAATATATTCCTGGAGGGATCTGGAAAGGAGAAGCTCAAATTCTTAACTCTGGGCTATATACATTTCTCCTGCTGGCACCACCTCTTCCACAGAAACGTGGTATGTTGTGTTAACGCGGTTGCCAGAATCTAGGTTCCCAGCATCCTCAGCCAGTCAGATACTAAGGGTCTTCACACCCACGACAAGCAAGCCCGGTGCTCCAGGCCTTGATACTACTGAAAGAACCCATGTGAGAGGCACCCTCTCCTCAGCCTGCAACAGCTTCCTTTCCTCTTTCTTCCCTGTCCTAACCATTCCCACTAGCAGGGAGTTAAGAAGACACAGACGCTGGAAGTCCCTGCTGCATAAACAAAATTAGTGGGAACCCAGGTACAGGAGTGGCACAGTCATGTTCCGGGCAGAGGGACCCCCAGTACATGGGCCCCAGGCCCAGACTCACCCACTCTCAAGGCTGCTGACTCCTGTAGATTTCTGAGTAACAAGGCTCCAAATGGAACTCCAAATTTCTCCTGCCAAGTGAGGACATGAGTTCCCAGTAACCCAAGGGCCTCTGGAGACCAACACAACAGATCCCTTCTGAGCAACAGAACCCGCTTAGACGAAAGCCTTTGTGAACACGCTCACTGCTGCCCAGCACCCTGAACCCCAATGGGCTCCTGTCCCACTCCTCACAGGGTGTCCTGAGTGCTGGGTGGGACAAGAGAATGAGCAAAGGAGGGGCTGAGATACTCAGCCCACACACTGGCCTCTCTGGGTTTGGCGAGTAAGAGTGAGGTAAAGGGCGAAGGGGCGGAACCAGAGGCCAGACTCACTGCTCAGCAGGACCTGCGAGTGTCCTGAGTGTCCCTGCTCCAGGCACAGGGGTCAAGACCGCCTACTCGGCTGGAGACCCACAGTGACTGCTGGATTCTGGCCTGGGAAGAAAAGCCCAGCAGCTGACTTCTAATGTAGAACACAAACCTGAAATCTTTCTATTGTTTTTCTGGCTCAAAAGGATTTTTTTTTTAATGTTCTGGAAATAACTGAGGGCCAGGGAGGTGGTAGCAACATAGAAAGTATGATCATAAAATACAATAAATGTTTAGAAAAACTTATTACCATAAACACATACTGCCATGAATCCCCCTCAAGCAATTTCCCTCTCTTTGCACACCCTTACCTTGTCGTTCTTACAACCTCCTGGAGCCCTTCTGGACTACCTTTTAGCTGCATTGCCACAGCTGCCTTGATGTCCTGGATCTATCCAAAATATTTACTTTTCATGGTTTTTTTGGCTTTGGGAACAGCCAAAGTTACACAGTGTCATATCTGGTGAATAGGTGGATGAGGCCACCCTATAATATTTTTACAAGCTTACCTTCCTGTTGGATGGGACTCAGCAGCAGCATTCACCATATTTTCATCATGTCTCATGAAGACAAAAGAGAACTGCTAGACCAGGTTCAGAAAGTGAGATGGATGTGCTCAAAGCAAGGGGTATTTTAGAATGGATTAACAAAAATGTATTTTAACTATAATTTTTTTTATTAAACATTCACCATTATTTTGACGGTACCTCACTACACTTGCGAGTCAGGCAGTGGCCCCGCTGAGCTTAAATCCCTGGCTTGCCATACACTTCCTAGCTCTCCATTCCTCATTAGATGTTGCTCTGGAAGGAGTCCGGTTCTGGGATCAGCAAGTCCAGATGACAACTGTGAGAGAGCGGAGGGAGGGAGGGAAAGCTCTGAAGTGGAGACTGTCTGCCCTTCCCTTTTCCTGGCTCAGGTTTCTTTATTCTAGCACCGAATACCATACATCAAAAGGAAACACATTTGACCTTTTCCTGAGAGTACCCCAGTGTTAGCTGCTTTTCTCTCATTGCCGAGACAAAATGCCTGACACTCAAAGTTAGAGGGAAGGAGCTTTTTTGGCTCACAGTCCATAGAGGTTTCAGTTCATAACAAGGCCACTACATGAGCAACATCATTCAACAGGATCTGAGCGCTGCTGGGACCCTTTCTGGCCCTTTCATTTTATTCAGACTTCCGGGACTGGGGCAAGACCGAACTACTCATTCATGTGTAGTTAGTAATCACACATCTTTAACCCAGCATCGCACATTCCAGATTCATCTACCTCTGAAAACGAATACCCCACCTCATCTCAGTCCACGAGGCTTTAGGGGACATCTAAACACCATCTGTAGCAGTCCTCGTAAGAGAACCTTCATGAGATTTGTCAAGTTAAAGATACTATGGAGATTCAGGTCACACTTCTGCTATCCACCCTGGCCTGGAGCTTGACTATGAAGTAACTAATTTTAGTTACTTTAGTCTCAGATCGTATAGCCAACAAGAAACACCATCAGCTGCAGCCCTGCCAGGGCAGTGGAATGAGCAGCTCCCTCCTCACAGTGCCAGGAGATGATGCGCAGATGCCATCGCCTCCTCTGCACTAGGACAGAAGGGGCTTCAGCAGGAAGATTTTAGAGATAATATGGAAAGCTAGCAGAGGGGAAGGCAGGGTTGAGGGAGAGAGAGTAAAATAAGAATTGAGCTAAAAAGCAGAGGAGGACAACTGAAAAACCTGGTAGAATACTTACACGTGGCTGTCAAAATAAAACTTGCTGCTCCCAAATTTTGACAGAGAATGTCTGGCCAACATTGTAACTCCTGAGCAGTTCAAATATTTTCCAACATGTATATTTTTGTTTATCTCATTTTGAAAGTGAAAGGGTGTCCATAAACCCATTTCAAGTAATACTTTATTCTAGATATGATCAAAACCTACGATGAGTGTTAAATATTTTTTAATTTGTTATAGTAAAAGCTAAGTGTATTTGAAGAAATTGATGGCAATAGGTCTTTTACTGAAATAATTTTTTTTTAATTTAAACAGTCACCATGTAGTTTGATCGTTCTTTATATGTACCAGAAAATCTTGTCTAGGACTATTATGATGTTTTAGAGCCACCTAGACTATATGTATAGACCCACATCTCAGCTGTGCTTAGAATTTGCTAAGTCACAGGTGGGAAATGTTTGATGAAAAGCTAAATGATGACTCATATTCATGAAGAAATTAAGCTATAGAAATCAAGTGTTAAATTTCCCAGTTTCATTTTGATAGACCTGTGGATTTCAACACATGCAGTCTTGCGGACCAGAGAGTTTCGTGCCACACATTGAAATCCTGGTATTACTAAAGTTGGGAATGGAAAGGTCATAGAAGACCCAAATGAACACTTTGTCTCCACAAATCTAGACTAAGTGGTGTTTTCCTTAGCATGATTTTGGTCCTAGTCCTACGTAGTTACTCCATGGGTGTAACGGTTGGCTTATTAATTCCACACTGGAAATTCTGCAGCCAAGTTCATATTTACTGAGCATACACAATGTGTTAGACACAGTTCAAGCCCTAGCTGAAGAGATCCACAGTCTCTCAGAATAAGCAGCTTATATACATAGCAAAGAAACAAACCCACGGTGATAAATCAGACAAGGACCTGCCTGGGAAACTTGGGTGCCCCCGACCTCTCCTCCATAAAGGCTGGGCCTTGGGTTTGCTCCTATCAAGCCTAGAGTCCTGTTGAGGTCAGTTCCTCACATTTAAAAAAAAATTACTAGAGGCCCAGGAATAAAAAGAAGACAGATGTGGTTAACTAGCCTACCTGAGAAAATAAAAATAGGAATGTTACCCATATACATGAGCAGCCTACAAATCCAAAAGAATCAAAAATCAGAAAGTTTACGTCAATTGGAAAGTTGTTACCTTACCGTCTCTCACAGTTGCTGTTTCCAGGTGACTGTTGCCAACACACATTGACACACTTCTCTGCTGATTTACTGAGATAACTCTATTGATTGGCTGCCAAAATGGTGCCAATGCTTGCAAAAAGGCTTACAGAAACCCCTGTCAGCCTTGGGAAGGGCTGCTGCCAAGCCCCAGATTGGCTCGGATCCCAGGCTTGCTCCTCTCTCCATCCCCTGCAGGAACAGGCCTCGGTGCGCCTCTTGCTATGAACTAAAAGGCTTTATGAAATACCGTTTACCTACAGCACTATGTGGACTTCTCTGGAACTCATCTCGGATTATTTTTTAACCAGCCAAGTTTGTTTTACAAACTAGTCCCAAATGGATGGTACACGAGGCAACAATTAATTACTTGCTCCTCATCTGCCAACTTCCATAATTTGTAAAGGTATTTCTAAGCTTGGCATAACTCTCTTTCTTTAGGTTCTCCATAAAGTCCACACAAATGTTGAAACCTTATGTGGTAGACATGAGAGAAGCCCTCGGCAGTAATTCACAGAGATACTTTCTTCTCACAATTAACACAGGTTTAAATCAAGGTAAACAAAGAACATTTTAATTTTTTAAATATATTGACAATGAGGATTTGAAATAATTCATGACATATAACTTCACAGTATAATCTAAAGTTCAATGATGTTTCTTCTACATGGATTGGATTTGTACAGGAGTATCTTGCAAAAGAAACATGTGAGGAAATTTGAATTAATACCTGTATGTTCTGATCACAAGGTTTTCCTTTGTGTGATGGATCAGGTATTGTCTGAACAGTGAAAAAGTATTCCCCAAATTTGGCATGCAGCTCAGCATCAAATTCAGCTCCAAGATCTTGGCACCTGTAGCAATTTCAAGTGAAGCTTCCTTCAGATACATTAGAAAAGAGAATAATTCTTCAGGTGTTTAATTTTAAATGCACGTTGAAATCAATGGAAATGCTTTGAAAAAATGCAGAAGCCCAGAATCCATCTCAAGTCAGACTGAGAGGAGGACTAGGCATCAGTCAGTGCCTTGTAAAGCTCCTTGGGTGATTCTAAGAGTACCCAGGAATGACAATCAGTAATTCAAACTTCTAGATAAAGATACCAAAGCCAGATCTCTCCCACTTCATCCCAGTCTTTCCTCCTATCCCCTACATTCTCCACAAGTATCCATCAAATTAAGGTGCTAGCTTTGAAGCTCCTAATCAGTACATGCTTGGGAGCAGGGTACCCAGTCCCTGGGGTGCCCAGGAAGTGAGCTCACACAGGACAGGGGGAATTAATGCTGTGACATTGTGCTGTGGGAAGAGGCTGCATTATTAGAATAAAAGTTCTCTGTTCTCCAGCCCATAGATGAAGTTCAAAGTCAGTGTAGTGTCATCGCCAGAGATTATTTCTACCTCCCATCTTATTTTGCCTTGTTTTTTCTCCCAATCCTTGTGCCCTTCTCCACACTGCAGTCTAACCCTGTAATGACTAAAGACTCTTAGGGCTGCCAATCGAGAATACTTGCTCCATCTGCATAGTCGCCACTGGTCTAACAGGCTTTAATCCTCATTATTCCAGGATTCTCTCCTCTTTCTTTGCTTTTCAAAGCACTTTCATGAACGAATGAACTCATACCTTAAGTCAGTAGAAATAAGAGGAAAGGAGACACAGATGTTGCTAATAAGTGAGCCAGAAGAACACTAGAAGCTTACAGCTGCGTTGCTGCAGACCCCTGTCCTGCCACACAGCACAGGGCTGATCTGACAGCTGGATATTGTGTATCATTTCCCAAGGCTCCTGCCCTGGCTGCCCAGTTGCTGTCCCAGCATGCACTGTGGAGACCCTTATCCCAGAGCTCTTGTTCTTATGAACCAAACTCTCAGTAGGCTAAAGTGATGATTATTGGTTTCCAGTCCTGCCCAATAGGCTTCTCTGTTCCTTCAACCCTGAAAGCAATTAATATTGGACCTAGTAATCTTGTGGGTTGCAATGTACATCTCCCTGCTGTCCTTAAGTAAACTCCCAGTCCTTGAATTCTGGGCTGATATTTTCCGAAAGTCTCCAAGCAGCAGCAGGTGCTGAGCAGTCAGATGACAGCTGTTGATCTGCTGCAATTGAGCAATTAGAGGCTGCGAGCAAATGCTCCAGCACACAGGCTGCACTGAGCATTCAGAAATCAGATCTGTGCATGCTGCCTTGTGGCCAGGACTGGCAAATGCACACACCTACACACGTGCACACACCGCACATCTGTTTTTATACACAGTTACACATCCTCGTAGTGAACTAGGCCTTCTCCTCCTTAGCTAGTCCATCACTGAATGATTCTTCTCATCCTATTGAGGGGAAACGAGGAGGGCAAAAAGAAACAAGGCCTTTGGAAAGACCATTTGCAAGTGGTTTTATGCTACAAATTCAAGCAGCCTTAAGACTAAAATACTTCTGGTACATAAAAGTCTTATTCATGAAGGGCTGAAATCCTAGGTATGATCTGTAACACAATATTTACCTGAAATCCTGGAGATTCGAGAGTTCAAGTTGACAAGACAATACCAGGTATGTTACCTCAGCTGGGGCCCTTTAGAAAGATACACTGGAAACCATTACCACGCCTGACACCATGATTTTAAATCCCCCTTGCCGAGCTCCTTCTTTACCACTGAGCAAGGGGGAAAGACAGCAAGGATTCGAGCCGCATTCATCTGAGGAAGGGTTTTGTTTGGCTTTCTAGAACATGAAGGAGAAACCAGAAACCCTCTTCCCTGTCCCTGGCCTGCTGCGCACTAGAGCCCACTTAACATTTTAGGAAACACAAGGGCGGGACAATTAGACAGGAGGGCGGGGTTGACAGTCTCTCCCTGTGGCCTTAGCTCGGGGACTGGGAATAAGGACTACAGTCCGATCTCGGAGAGCAGGGGACGCGAAGCTCCTCAGCCCAGGTCTGGCACCGGATTTAAATGACCACGCTGACTGTCATGCTCTGGGCGTGGGGCGCGATCCTGCGGGGCCAGGCGAGCACCAGCTTGCGCAGCTCCTCGCGGAAGCTGTCGTGCAGCCAGGCGTAGATGAAGGGGTTGTAGCAGGCAGAGCTCATGGCGAGCCAGTGGCACAGCAGCTGCAGCAGCCCGAAGGCGTAGGGGTCTATGGCGCGCGGGTCGAGGTCGCGCAGCAGGTTGAAGACGTGCAGCGGCAGCCAGCAGACGGCGAACACCACCACGACCACCACCAGCAAGCAGAAGGTGCGGCGGCGCCGCGCGCGGTCCCAGTCGGCCTGGCTCTGGGTCACACAGCCCGGCACCACGCGGTTCCGGAGCTTCACCGACACGCGGACGTAAGACAGGAGGATGACCAGCAGGGGGAGCAGATAGGTGCCGAGCAGCAGCCCCCCGGCGTAGAGCTGGCGCTGGCGCTCCTGGGGACCCCAGAACTCCTCACAGAGCCGCACGTCGTGCGGCTTGAGCTCGACGTGGTAGGTGTGCAGGGCGGCGGGCAGCGCCAGCACCGCGGACAGCGCCCAGATGGCCAGCACCGCATAGGCGCTGGAGCGCAGCGAGATGCGCCGGCGCAACGGATGGGCCAGCACGACGTAGCGGTCCACCGCGATGGTGGTCAGCGTGAACACCGACACGTAGACGGTGACCGGCTGCAAGAAGAATACCAGGTGGCACAAGCCGCCGCCGAACACCCAGCCGCGTGGCTCGAGGGCGTAAGCCAGTGTGAGCGGCACGCAGGCGGCGCACATGAGCACGTCGGACAAGGCCAGGTTGCCGATGAGGAAGTTGGTCACGTTGTGCAGCCGGCGCACCCGCGCGATCACCAGCACCAGCAGGCAGTTGCCCACCAGCCCCACGACCACCACGATGCTGTAGAGCAGCACGATCAGCCCCTTGAGCTGATGCACCAGCTGCAGGCTCTGGAAGGGCGTGAGGGCCAGGGTGCCCGAGCCTGTGGCCGACTTGTTGCCCGCCGAGGCCTCTGCGCTTTGGTTAGCCAGAACTGTGGCCGTCGGTGGCAGCCCTGAAGACAAGTCAGGGTCCCCGGGGTTTCGGGTAGGCAGAGAGGCCATGACCACCTGTCTGGAGATAATCAAATCCGTCATCTCCCATTCTCCATCTATCCCTCCTAAGCCAACCGCGCCTCCCCAACCCGACCCGGCCCATCACCAAGTCTTCCCTCTGGAAGAACTGGACACATAAGCAACAATAAAAAGTGCTGTCCCACCACCTTCCTAAAATAAGCCTACGCATTGGTTAGACATACGCAGGTTACTTAAACGCCCCTTTTCAATGCATAGCCCTCACGCTGCCTGCAGCCCAGACCCCAGAGCGAATCTTACCTTGCAGGGGGCCTGGCAGGCAGGAGAGCACTTCTGGGGCGGGGGAGGGGCGTTTGCTGCTGTCCCTTACCAATCCCCGCACGACGGCGGCTGGCGGCGGCCCCAACGTCTCGCTTCTCCGCAGAGGGGAGCCGAGGGATCCAGGGGTTCCCAGCGGTGGCTGCTTTTGAGAGGGGTTGGAGCACCTCCCCTCCGCCCGCCCCCCACTCCAGCGTGCCCTTGTACGGAAACTTGGGGCGGAGCTCGCGCCGCCCAACTCCGTGTTAGAAGAGCACTAGTGAGAGGGCTGTGAGGAGGGAGAGTCGAAGGGGGGAGAGGCGCCCACCTGGACCCGAGAAGCGAGGGAGTCTGGACTGAGGGGTCCTGCGGCGTCTCTGGAGAATCCCAACAGGTGGCGACTTGCTGTGGCAGGGGACCGGAGAGGCGGAAGTGCCAGGCTCTCGGGACGCCTTGATGCAGTCCCCAGGGAGAAGAGTGGGGGGGCGGGGGGACGCAGTGTTGCTGGGGGCGAGAACGACCTGTCCTCCAGCTCTGGGTCCTGCAGGTCCCGGTCACGGCTGGGAAAGTCAGTTGGGCTGGCAGGGCTGGGCAGGGTAGAGCCTGGAAACTTGTCGTGGACCTTATTTCAGACCTTTGGGCCGTCGCCTTCTCTCCTGCTTTTGAATGTTTTACTGGGCTGTGCAGACACCAGGGCCCGCCCAAGCCAAAGTGAGGGTTCAGAACCACGGACAGCGCCACTGCCGCCGCTTGCAGAGGGGGTTGGGAGTTGGACCGCGGTTAGGAAGCTCTTTCTCTGGTTGGGTCCGGGAGCTTGTGGAAGGGGCTTCGCCGCAGACACAGAGAAGTGTAGGGTGGTTGGAGGTAAATCAGCCGGTTCTCCGGAGGTCGGAGGGTCGCTGACTCCATCCAGCGCTTGAGAATCACTGCACCGAGTACAGCGCCGTCTTTTACCTCCTTCCTTACCCCGCAGACTTCATTATCCCGCCCCGCCATCCCCTGCTTACCTCTGTGAGCTCCCTCAGCTGCCCTGTCCTTCTGACTCGCCCTGTATGGAACTTCAACTTCCTAGACCCTCTCCACCTTTTTCCAGGCCTCTTCACTTGATTTTAGAGTTTTTAAAAATACAAGCAATTGTATTTTAGGGTGACTGCCAGGATAACAGAAGTAACAAACATTTGGAAAACTTAAATTCCATGAAGTCTTTAGTAGCATTAAGGGGTCATTGAAATGCAAATCTGCCCAGGCCCTAGGGGGTGGTAGTCGGAGGAGGCTTTGCAACCTGGCTCTTGGAAGCCACCTCATCTCCGAGAGCCTCCCCTTTCCTCTTTCGAGGGGATGATGCATCTGCACTGCCCCTTACTGTAAATCTATGTGCTTTGTCCTCTGAGGCTACAGAAGTCCCACTGAAGTGGAAAAGAAGCAAAGTCAAGTGAGTTTCTCTTCCAGGAAGAAAGTCACCGTAGGGCAAAAACAATCAATGTACACCCTTCTGTCCATCCTAAACCCACATGGACTGAGCTGTAATCAATCCAGCTAATTTTTTTAAGCTTCAAACAAAATACAAACTGTACCTGCCTAATCCCTTGCCTGGTAATTTGCCTCATCATCTTCCCCAAAAGAGTTGTAGTTCCCCCAAAGCAGAAGTGCTCCTTTGCCTCAAAAATATTTTAAGCAGAGAATTGTAATGAAATAGGTAGAACAAGGGCCGGGGATTTAGCTCAGTGGTTCCAGCACCTGTCTAGCAAGCACAAGGGGCAAGGTTCAATCCCGCTGGTAACTACATACAATACTAGGTATGGAGACTCACGCCCAGCAGCAAGCAGTACTACATACCACAGTGCTGGTTGTGGTGACTCACACCTGTAATCCCAGCACTAGGGAGGCAGAGGCAGGAGGATTGCTGTGATGTGAGTTTGAGGCTGAGCTCAGGGACAGCCTGAACTACAAAGCGAGACCCTATCTCAAAAAAAAGAAATAGATGGAACAACACTTGGGTTGTAATCAGGCCTCGTGATTTCTGCCATCACTCCTGTCCATAGCACTGATATGTCACAATAAAAGGGATAGGATGACACTTTGTCAACAACTAAAGGTCAGGTCATACAAATACTGCATAAATATTGGGGTTTGGGGCCAGGAATATAGCTTAGTGGTACGGCACCTGCCTGGAAAGCATGAGGTATGGAGTTTGAGTCTCAATACAATATATATGTATGTGTGTGTGTGTGTGTTTCTTCACACACACGAAGAAAGAAAGATTGGGACACCCTCCAAAGAAGGGAGTTTAGGATTGCCAAACCCCCAATGAAGTGTGGGAAGGGTTTTAAGTGATCTTTACTTGTCTATAGCCTCTATCAGACCTTTACTCCCTCTGATCCTCATTAGGTTCCCTCTCCCACCCAGTATATCATAATTGAACCATACTCATGCTTGGACATTCGAGTGCTAGTTAAAAATTATGAGAAGTCACCAGTGAAAGACCCTGAAGAGAAATGAAGGAAAGATGGCCCCCCAAATTATTCGATGGCCCAGCAAACTGAGGTCAAATCCTTTAACATGGCAGGATTCCTGTTCTGATTCTCTCTGGTTTTTTTGGGGGGGGGTCTAGTTTCTCTCCTTTGCTTACTTTATTTTCTATAATAAATCAGAACTATTCTAGATATTGACATGCCCTCACCATTCCCACCTGATGCCTCTTTTAGGATTTCCCCCACACACACACACTCTAGAATTTTAGTTGCTTTGATCTCACTCAACTCTACATGTCCACATTCTTTACATACTACAATATCCAACCTAAAAATTACCTTATTCTCAAATACTTCCTTTTATCACAATCTTCCTTTTTAATTATTTTTCCCTTTGAAATTACAAATGTGCTTAGCTTCCCCACCTCTGTCAACACTCTCTGTAAACTCATTATGGCTAGAGACCAATGTCTTGAAGCATTGTTGTACCTGTAGCATGACATGAACCCAAAAGATATCCAATACGTTTCTTTTTTGATTGAATGAATTAATACAGCTACCACTTATTGAGGGCTTTCTACACCCATCCTCTGTGCTATGTACTTCACTTGTGTGTTGGGAACCCTCCAGAGAAGGAGTGACCATTTGTCAAGTTCCAGATTCAGTCTGGTACATATTTTAAATAGCTCACCACAATGGCACAACTGGTAAGCAGCGGGGCTAGAATTTCACCATGGATCTGCCAAACCAGTCAGCCACTCTACATCAGTGCCTATGAATGAGTAATATGTGAACCTACTCAGGCTGAAAATACAAGCTGGTTCAAAAAGAAGTGGAAAAATTATAAGTTCATTAAGGAAGTTTATTAAGAAAATTAAGAGAGTTATTAAGGGAAGCTTAAAAGATTCAGTTATAACTCCAACCTCATCATGTTGAGGTTAAAACAGGTCTTTAACCCTCACAAATGTCCTCTGCCAATTGCCTAAAATCTACCAAAACTATACAGCCTGATAGGTGAGAAGAGTGAAGATTGTGCTATTCTACCCTCCGAATCCCACGTGTGGACAAGTCCATCTCAGAGCATGTTTTCTTCCTCAAAAATGTGGCATCCTCTTAGCATTCCTGACCTCAGGACATAATCAAGAACTTTCAGGGCCGGGGAGTTAGCTCAGTGGTCCCGGTGCCTGTCTTGCAAGCACAGGACCTGGGTTCGATCCCCAGTAACCACATAACAATACTGGGCGTGGAGACTCACCCCAGCAGCAACCAGTACCACATACCACAGTGCCGGGCGTGGTGGCTCACGCCTGTAATCCCAGCACTTGGGAGGCAGAGGCAGGAGGATTGCTGTGATGTGAGTTGGAGGCTGAGCTCAGGGCCAGCCTGAACCACAAAGTGAGTCCCTGTCTCAAAAAAAAAAAAAGACCTTTCAGACACTCAGCTGGAGTAAACCTGAAGTTTGGGGGACATTTTTCCATACCACACACCACAATGAGCAAATATCAATTCCCACAATTCATAGGGCCCAATATTTTGTCTCTTGTTACTGGAAAGAAGCCTGACCTCACAGAAGAAAAGCTACCCAACATGCACACCTTTATTTTATAGTACTGATTACTGTAATCGCATAGTTGTGTAACAGACTCACCATGATGCATCTTCTCTGTCTTCAGTTTTCCTCAATACAGGCTACTTCTAAGGACCCAAAGGAACAGAGGAGGTGGGACAGAGTAGAAAATCCTGCCCTGAAGCAGGAGAAAGGGGAAGGATGGCACCTCCAGTCCAATGTCTATTTGTTTTTTATTATATGATGAAATTTGGACAAGCTGCCCGAGGGAGAGAAAGATGAGTAAAGAAGATGCACTTTCAACCCTCAAAGGGCTGCTTGTGATTTGCTCAGCTTTTGGTAGCAACAGTCAGCTGGCTGGAGGGCCACAGTGGCTGTCACCGCCACCAATGCAGATTCTGTCCTAAGATCTCAGTATTGCCACCATCGCTGTTCCCAGAGCCCCTGGTCCCATGGAGGGGCCCCTACTGCTGCAAGTGACTCTCTTGTGAATCTCACATGGACGCTGGTTTTCTCTAGAAAGATAATGAGGAATTTCCTCCAAATATAAGGAGACAATGAGCACCCATGACCAATGTCTACTCTACCCTGTTTTAATAATCAAAATCCATTAAGGAATCCATCTGCTCTCCTTATTTGCTCATCATTTCAAGTGAAATTAAATATGAACATAAAGTATTATATGCATAGATGAATATTTCTTATTTCATAGTTGACACTGGTATATGTAATTATATTTGCTCTACTTTATGAGAAACAAAACTGAACAATAAAATTTGCTTCCAAAAATATAAGCTGCATAGCAACACCTCACCCCTGGAAATATTTTATTTCCGGGCTGTCCTCTAGTCCTTCCTGAAATAGCACCAGAGTAAATGCAGAAAAAATGAGGAAAGGGATGAGAAAAATTTAATGGGAACTGTTGGTCAAGAAGCCTTAAAACAAATAAGGAATGCTGTAGTACCCAACTATTGGGCTGCAGTTACAACACTATAACTATAAATGTGAGGCCCAGAGCATGATTCTTACAGTAGAACTGTAGTTTTAGAAAATGCAAAATGTTCATGTTGGGTGCAGTAGTGCACAAGTATAATCTCACAACTGCTATTCTACAGATAAAGGCAGCAGGATCCAAAGTTCAAGGCCAGCCCATGCAACTTAGCAAGACTCTGTCTCAAAATAAAACTGAAAACTAAGGGCAAGGGATGTGGCTCAGTAGTAGGACACTTGCCTATCTTATGTGACACCCAGGGTTTGATCTTCAGCACCACAAAATTTAAATTCCTAAGAAAGTTTACCTTGCAAAGTGTCAAGAACGAGTAGCAGCATATACGAAAGGACAGAGTTAGTGCTGTATAATGGTGGCTGCTCTTGGACAACCCTCTGATCCTGCCCTATGGTGCTGCCTGTTGTTAAGGGGGTTTCTGGAGTGTAGTTCCCAACTCCTTCACTCAGTGTTATTCCACAAGACACCTTTGCAGTGAGAAGAATTTGCTGGTTTTCAACTAATTTTGTCCAATCATTATTTACCAGGCATGAAAAGCCCAGGGCTCGGTATCGTAGGAGGAATCAAGCAACAAACTTGTTATAATTTTTCAGTCTAAGAGTGAGAGAGAAACCCACACAAATCACTGTGATGTACAAGCCTAAGGGCTGTGAAATAGAGACATTAACGGTCACTGGGAACTCTGCTAATTACTCTAGTAAATTAGAATTGTGTTCACCATTGAGACCACTTAGGAGCACCGCCATCCATCTTTATAGTGCTGCTAACATTTCTCATTTACCTTTTTTTGTTTTCCAGTACCAGGGATCAAACTCAGGACATTGCACTTTCCAGACAGAATCTATGTCACTGAGCTACATTCCCAGCCTTCACTCACTCATGTCAGGGTGGCCCATGTGCCTGGATGTGTCTCCTTCCTATGTGCACACGATATACACAGCAATATAGGCCCCACTGTGAACTTCTGTGAGTTACTGTTCAGACAGCATCGTGTGAATAAAAAAGGAGTTTTCCTGTCTTTGGAACCAGAGAAATGCACTTTAGGCCAGTGCTTTTTGTCAAGAAACCATTCCTACTCTGCCTAGCCACCTGTCCTGCTTCATTTCTTCCTGGGAAATGGCTGCCAGCAAGCTCTTGCACCCTCTTCCAGGCCCTGAGGAAGGCAACAGGGTAAAATTAGTTCACAGCCTCATCACTCCGTCCTCTTTCTTGATCGTTTCCCTTAAATTTGAAATGTCTGTCTTTAATAATTATTAAAGTGACCCAAGAATGATGCTGACAATGGAGTCTGTTTTTGATGCGATTATCCAGTGCCAAGGGTAGGCTGGGTTGCTGGAGCCCATAAAATTATCCCAGCTCCTGTCTCTGTCCTTGGTCCTTGGCCAGGGTGCGTTCTCAGGTCACACAAAGCCTTCTACAACTATTCCTGGACCTCAAGTCCCTGAAGCCCTAAACCACCTTCTCTAGCAACTTTGTGTGCAAATACTGTCCCCTACAAGACACAAGGGTTGGCCAATTCAGACAGCATTTAAAACTTTGATGAAGCTCTTATCAATTTGCAGCATGGATCACACATCTCAACTTAAGTCTCCTAGCAGTGGAAAATATGAACAAATATACAATCACAAAAACAAACGTGGAGATCAAAACAAAACACTTGAAAGCCATTTCTACTACATACTTTCCAACATCAGGGACAAGGCAATTTGCTTTCCCATTTAGATTCCAACATTATCAACTAGAAATGGCTTTTATGGATGGTAAAAATCATCAGACATCTGCATCATGACATTTGGTGGTGAAGAGCTCTGTGTAGTCACATTTGCATGGTGACCTGGACCTTGCAGAATCCCCTTATTTATGTTTCCATTAATGTGTCTCCCCATAAAAAACAGTGGAAAACCCAAACCACATCTCGTTATGCTTCCTCTGAATTATTATCTGGATGTGTCTAAGTTCATTCTGGTGTCATTTTCTAGGGTGAGAAGACCTTGTCCTGCTTGGAGCTTTTTTTATTTATTTATTTAATTTTTTTGACAAAATGAAGCACTGGAGTGGCCCTCAAGGTGTTTATCAAATATCTCTCTCTCTCTCTCTCTCTCTCTCTCTCTCTCTCTCTCTCACACACACACACACACACACACACACACACACACACACACACACCCCATTCAGGGTTGGCAGTTTGGCAGTTTGAATGTCTATAACAGTGAAGCTCTCTTCCCTGTTTTATCTTGGCAAGGCAGCCTTTGTCACCAGGGAAACAGCCTGGCTTTCATCCTTACAGAGCTCATGCGGAAACGTCTCAGTGAAGAGTGAATGACAGGAAAGTATTCCTTTCCTCTCTGTGTGGCCCCCTGACCACCTTCCTTGGCATCAACACTGGTGCTCATTAAAAATACAGATCCCCTGGGCTGGGGATTTAGCTCAGTGGTTCTGGCATCTACCTAGCAAGCTCAAGGTCTGGAGTTCAATCCCTGGTACCACATACCACAGTGCTGGGAGAGATGGCTCATGCCTGCCCTCCCAGCACTCCAGAGGCACAGGCAGGAGGACTGCTTTGAGTTCAAGGCCAGTCTGGGCTACCTAGTGAATTCAGGGCCAGCCTGAACTACAAAGTGAGACCCTGTCTCAAAAAGCTAAAATAAATAAAAAATTTTTTAAATGCAGATCCCAAAACTCAAGGCAGATTCATTAAATCAGAGCCACTGCAGTTGTGGCCCATGAAGAGGAATTTTTTTTTTTTTGATACAGGGTCTCACTTTTGTAGTTCAGACTGGCCCTGAGCTCAGCCTTGAACTCACAGCATTCCTCCTGCCTCTGCCCCCCAAGTTCTGGGACTACAGGTATAAGCCAGCATGCCTGGCACTGTGGTATGTGGTATTGATTGCTGGTGGACATGAGTCACCACACCTGGCATTGTTGTATGTGGTTACCGGGATCAAACCCAGGCCCTGGCACTTGCAAGGCAGGCACCAGAACCTGAGCTAAATCCCTGGCCTGCAAAGAGAAATTTATAACAAGCAGCGCTGCTTATTCTGACTCCCCTCTGTGTGAGAACCACTATCCTGCCTGCAGCTCGCCATTGGATGGAGAATCCGTGAGGTCCTGGCTGCCAGGCAGGGGCACAAAACAGCTGCCAAACAGCCGATCTCTGCCCTGCTGTTCTCTTTATCTGATTATTGTGCCAAGACTACTGCACTGAACAGACTCAGCACTTTATCTTCTATCATTTCTTTTTAGAGGATTTTAATGACACGGTAGCAGCTAAGCTCTCTTCATTAAAAAGCACATAAGCTTGAAGTTCCCTGTACTTCCACCTTCAGTCCCTGCTTGCCCCTCAGACATGTTTACACACATGTGTATGAACCTATCAGAAAGCACCAATGCGATGGACGGGCAGGGTATCAGTGCATTGGTTATTACAACTCCCACTGTGGTGGACATCTGCCCAGATGTCTGCCCAGAGGCGGTTTCTCCGAGAGACACTTAGCAAAGAGAAATTTAAGAATCAGATGATATGACTCAATTCACCCTCATCAGCCCTGCAGGGCACTTGCTTTGGCCTCAGGAACTCAATGAGCTCATTATACACATTGAGTTCTTTAACGGACAGGTGATTGTGGGGAGAGATGCTACCAGCAGCTAAGCAGCATTCTTCACGGGTGCTGCTAGGAGAGACCCCCACGTTCCCTCAGACTTCTTCGCTGTATGTTCCCTTTCCCTCTGTTAAGCACTCATGCTGGACACACCAGACAACTTCCGGGGGCACAAACTGCCTCTGTCCTTGCCCAGCAGGGTGCCAACCAGGGCCCACCAGGGTGTGGGAAGGGCAAATTCCCCTGGGTGGAATGTCAGATCATCCAGCAGGACCCATGAAGTAAGAGCTGCTTCTGCTTGATTCTGGACTCGGCAGAGGGGTCTCTATTTTCACAGTAGATACCTGTGGGAGATTCATAATTCTATGGCTAAGAAATCACGTGAGGCTAAAATCTTAGTCACTGGCCTCTGAATCAGCTGGGCTCAACAAGGTAGGCTGGGAACTGCCAGCCAGGCTGTTGTGGGAGTGGGGAAGCGGATGAGGGGAGACAGCCGTGCAAACCAGGACAGCTGGGTCTGCCCACAATGAGTGTGGTCCCGGGGTCGCCCAGGGCAGGCCCTCTCCAGCCAGGGGCCACTCCTTTCTTGTCAGAAGCCACAGCTCAGTGCTGACACCTCTGAATCTTCGTCCAGACGCATCTATATTCATCCTGAAGTCACTGTACAGCAAGAAGACCCTGTCCCACCTCTTTTGACAAAGCATTGAAGTGGTCCTCCAGGTGTTTTCAAGTGCACTGCACAGGTGTGCTGAGCAAGCCAGGAGATCCCGGAGGTTTCTGAGAGCCCCAAGGCTGTGGTCCCCAGACCTTCCCGTCAACCGCCCACACACCTGGGGGCTGTCAGCTGTTGGCACATACTTGAGTGGTATCTCTTGTTCCCAGTTTCACCTTTAAAACCTGGTCCACTTTCTCTCAGAGATACCTGGACAAGCCTTGCAGTGCAGTTTAGCTTTGCAGTCCAGGTCCTGGCCTTCCCACACATCTAGGAAGGACTCTGAGGCCCTTGGTTTGCAGTTCCCTGACAGAAGACTCCCCGAGGGAAACAATTCAGTCTGCATGTACTCCTGTATTCCAAGCGGTGTTTTCACCCCTCAGCGTTAGGCATGAAGACGAGCAGCCTTCACCATCACAGGCAGTCTTCGGAGCTTTGTAAATGCTGCTTTGTTCGACTCCTATGATTCACCAGATTCAATCAAAACAATTACTGACCCCTCAGGCGTTTTCTAGCTGGGTGATGCTTGGCTGCTTACAATATTGTTTTGCCTGCAGGATGTTCAAAAATTGATTTTATAGTTGTCTATTTCTTTATGAACTACTTTCCTCCCCTATCATAAATTCATGAAAATAATTAATGGATGCAGTGAAAGTTTTTTTCTTACATGTGAATAAACACAGCTACAGAGTTCTCTAAGGTCTGCTTTTTTTTTTTTTTTAATCCAAGTGAATTCATTAACAAAAAAAAGGAAACACACAGGATAAAAGACAATAGAATGTTTCCCCAGAAACTGCCCTGTCATAAATGTAGTATTTAGATTGCTAACAGTTCTTTGAAAATGCCAGGACTCAAGATTCTCTTGCTTTTATTTCTTCCTTTTGTTTTCAAATTCTCCTCACTGGTCTACTTAAATCAGCTTTGAGTGTTTCGGGGGATAGTTCCTTAAAGGCTGGCCCTTCATCCTGCAGCGGCAGCACCTGAGAGCTGGTTAGAAATTAGACTCTTGGGCCCCAGTCCAGACTTCCTGAATCAGGATCTGCATTTTAACAAGGTCTCAGGGGTTGGCACCCACATTCCCACTGGAGACGAGCCACATTAGAAGATCCTTTATCCTGTCTGCTGCTGGAGCTTCAGAACCACAACCTTCATCTCATCCTGCACCCGAGCTGACAGACCAAGGCCACTTAAGAATCGTGGTTTGGTAGCCACAAACATTACTATCCACTGGCAGCCATGATCAACCCATCATGCTCCATGACACTGCCGTCCATGGCAAATTGTTGAAGTGCATCTTCTATGAGCTGTTTGTGGACCACATTCTAAAGACAGCAGAAATTATGCTTTGAGCATTAGAGAGATAGGATATGGTTGTAAGAGTTTTTGCTTTAGCAAAATTATCCCAGGAGTTTTGTGCCAGGATAGTGATTTTGCTTCTCATAATTCATTTGATAGCTCATCTGCATGGTGTGACTTTTTAAAAAAAATATAGTAGATGTTTAACTTTTTCTTAGGTTTATTGCAGTAGAAGGCATCTTGCCATTAATCTCTCTCAAGACACTCCTCCTCACTTCAAATGCACTCAGCCCTCTGCTCTTACCACTTCCGGAAGAAGTTCTTTCTTGAGTGTCTGCTTGGGCTGTTGCCTCTGCCTCCATATCCTGAACCAGTTCAAAATGTTTACTTTTCATGACCTTTTTCACCTTGGGGAAAAGCCAATTGCAGCATGCCAGATCTAATGATATGATGGATAAGGACAAGCTATAATGTGAAACAAAAATTTCACAAAAATTGCAGTTGATTAATGAGGAGTGGTCATATAAAATAATGGTGAATGTTTAAATCTAAAAATGTATTACAATAGAAGACACATTGTCATTAATCCTCTCTCACAATACTCAAAACACTCCCTCACTTCCAGTACGCATCCCATCATTGTTGGCAATGTGCCTTTTTCTGTAGTTTGTTTTTTTTAATTTAAATCTTTAACTTTTGACCACCCCTTGTATGGAGAGAAACGTAATGACAAGAACTTTTACGAAGGTCCTGGTATCTTGCACACAACAAATGCTGGACCCAAAACACATGCTTTCCTGCCAAAACTAACCAGCTGGATGGCAGGCATGTGATCTTTGGGAAGATCACGTGAGGTCATATAAGTGATGGGACATTTTGGTTCCTAGAACAGCAAGACCACCTATTAGGTCACTATTGTGTATCTACACGGACAATGCCTGTGGCTCTATTTTATATCAACCATCAGACCATTCCTTCTATTGGTCAGGAGAGTATCCTTTTACCCCATCTGTTTGAGAATCATAAAATCTTTGTGACCTCACTGAAGTTCTTTAGGCCTCATTTTGTCCTTATTCCCCTCCAAATATAGCTATATTACTAAGTCTATAATTATTAAATAAAAACCAACAGAGGGTAAGAGAGGAAGGAAGGAGGGAGATGGGGGAGGAGGGGAGAGAGGAGGGGAGGGAAGGGTCTCCTCTGCATGCACAGTCCCAAAACTAGGTCCTAGAAAGCCCTAAATCTGCTAAAAGTTTTTCCTGTCTCATCCTGGTTTTTCCTGTGGAATGTCTTGCTCTCACCCAGATCACAGACAAGATCTTGTTCACCCCAAGCCCCTCCTTTGTTCTGCATAGTGTGGGGAGGGGGAATTGTTGGCTTCCTTGGTTCATGCCCAACATGATCATGTGTTGGCACAAGGTTCCTTAAATGTAAATACCTGCTTGTTTGTCCTTTATGTCCCTCCCTGGACACCTACTCCAAGATTATATATATGTATATATAGATGTATATCCTTTCATATACATGTATATCCTGGAATTAAAGTACTGTGGGCTTGGGGAGGGTTAATTTATATAAACGTTATTGTGCCATAGGTCTTATTCTAGGTAATCTTTTTTTTTAAATGCCATGCTTTTAAAGCCTACTTTGCAACATGCATTAGTGGTTCATGCTTCTAACTGCTCTCTGTATTCTACTGGAGATAGTATATATAGCCCTTGATAAAGTGGACACTTCAGAACAGCGTGGAAAGGATATATGGGATAAATAGTATCTCTCTGGCATAGCAGAATAGCTGTTGTATTTCAATAACTGCTTTTAATAAGGCTCCAGAGCTGGATGTGGTGGCTCGTGTCTATAGTCCTAGTTACTCAGGAGGCCAAGGGAGGAGGATTCCAAGTTCAAGCCCAGCCTAGGCAACATAGACCCCAGGCACACAGACACTTCAATAAGAGAAAACTTTCTTTTCTTTCATGAGCAGCCCGAGGTAGTGTCCAGGCCGGCAGGGTTCTGTCGTCCTGCACATGTGGTTCCCATCTCTGGGTCTGCTTCTCACCACCACTGCACCCACCACTAGAGGAAGTGACTACAGCACAAGGGAAGCACTCTCCCAATTCTTTCCATGGAAAGACCCAGAGCGGAGACCCCATTTCTGCCCACCTCGCTGGGAGGGAAGCTGGGAGTGCAGCCGGCTACCTAGTTACACTCCTGCTCCTTTGTAAGAGTGACTGGGGTCTGGGGGTGCACATCAGTGGTGCGCAGTTCTCCCCCCAGTAGTGCACAGCCTTTGAACCGTGCAGCTGACCTCTTCCCCTGGGCACTGAGGCTCGATGCCCCAGCTGTGGCCAGGACACATGCGCACACAGGGCTTCCAGGAACCTCTTTGGGTCCTAAAGGCCCCTCCTCCCTTTATGTCTTTTCCTTGCTCTTGGTTTACCTCCACTGAGTTTTCACCTAATTGTTATGTGATAGAAAATGATTTGTTATTTATATCTGCATTTTAAGAAAGGATCCCCACTAAAAAAAATATTTGTTCAATAGGATGAGAAAGGAGGAGGAGGGAGAAAAGTTGCTTCTTATATGGACTAAGAAGATAACACGGGAGGAAATGGAAAAACGGATGAAGTCTGGGGAAAAGAACAGAGATATCTCAAGGAAGTCAGCTAAGAGACAAGCCATCTTCCACCGCCTGAAGGTCTTGGGCAAAGCGTGGACCTTCCTCACTGTGTTTGCCTTTGGATAGTGGTGGGAAAAGGACCAGATTCTAAAAGCCCTGGATCTAGCATGCAAGTGAGCATAAGCTGAGAGCAGATGCTGTCCTCGGGAACCTGACCACTCCAGGTGGAAACCCTGTGGTCACAGCGAGTCTGAGTTCTTTGAACCCGAAGAGTTTGGGAGACGAACATCACCACCCACATGAGCAGGGAAGTCATGGGGCTTCCTAGGGAGCCCGTGGAGAGAAACAAGGTCAGAACTTGAAGGCAAAACAAATCTTTTTCAGGGGAGGATACTGAGGTCAGGCTGAATAACATGCTGAGGTGACCAGACTATGCAGCAAAGCAAGGCCATGCCCGGCCCTCCGGGACTCACATGCCGGTGCCTTTTCCTCCGTGCTGAGGGTGTTTTTGTGACACTAATGACCAAAGTAATGGACTCCATCTAGCTTCCTAGACCTTCCAACATGTCTCTTATTTCCATTAAACTAGAAACTCACATCGCTAGTGCACAGCAGCAACAGAGAGAGAAGAGAGCTCGGTGCTGAGGTTGGCTTCGACCCCAGCTCGGTGCCTTTGTTCCAGTCATTTCCATCTTTTAAATTCCGGTTTATTTCATAACACTGAAAAAAACAATGGATCATTTCGTATTTTAAACCTTCGCCGACCTCTCCTGCTTCCCAGCTCATCTAAAGCCTGCTGTCTCTCCATCCTGGGGTCCAGCATACATGTGCATTTCAGTGCTTCCTTCTTCTCTTGGGCTTTATCTGCTCAGCTTAATTGCCTCCTGAGACAAACCGGGAATAGTGATTTGATCTTCTCCTGTCTGCACGGTATTCTGCGCGTGCTGCTGCAATCGGATCGGATGAAGGAAACTTGACAGCTTCCAGAATTAGTTAAATCCAGCTGTGAGAGGAGCATCCCCAGAAGACTCAGTGTTCCTTCCAGCCACTTGGGACAAGATAGGAAGAGAGGTTCTCTCTGGGGGAAGAGCAAGACAATATCTTGTCTACTGCATGAACTATTCTCCCCTTGCTTTTTCTCCTTGGATGCCTTTAAGGCAGAGGATTGATTTACTGGAGGAAGAATTGATTCGTGCAACTGTCTTTGACTCCCCCTTTCCACTCAGCAGAACTGGCCCACTGCAGAGGAGTTTGACTTGGGGCCCGAGGCCCTGGTGCTATTTTGCCGGATGTTAAAGGAGGAAATGGGGCCTGAAACAATGAGTGTGCTTGCGGCTGGCAGGCTTTCTGCCTGCTGTGTTCAGCCCACGCCCTCCCCACATCCTTGGGTCTCACAGCATTGTTGCATCTGATTCTATGAACATAATCCATTGCGTGACTATGGCCTGTCCAATTCATTCATCTCCCGAGCCAGAGCAGCTCCTGTTCTCACGACCTCAAACACCCAAACTCCGGATGTGATCTCAGGGCCAACCTCTGAGGCAGGACAGGGGAAGTGGAAAGGTGGGAAACACACTCTCACTGCCTCCCCATTCAAAAACAACTGCCCTGCCAGATACAGCAGCATGCGCCTGTAACCTCAGCACAACAGGAGGCTGAAGCAGGAAGACTGCAAGTTTGAGCCTAGCCTGGGCAACCTTCTTGTCTCAAAATTTAAAAATCAAAGGGAGCTGGGGATTTAGCTCAGTGGTTCCAGCACCTACCTGGAAAGTGCAAGGGCCTGGGTTTGATCCCCAGTAACCACATACAACGATACCGGGCGTGGTGACTCATGCCCACCAGCAATCAGTACCACATATCACGATGCCGGGTGTGGTGGCTCACGTCTATAATTCCAGCACTTAGGAGGCAGAGACAGGAGGACTGCTGTGAGCTTGAGGCTGAGCTCAGGGCCAGCCTGAACTAAAAGTGAGTCCCTGACTCAAATAATTAAATAAATAAATAGTTAATTAAAAAGGGCTAGAGGTGTAACTCAGTGTCAAGGTTCTTCATTGAAGGTTCAATCCACAGTACTGAAAAAGAAAAATAACTGCTCCAAAAGTCGCAGTTTGATGGAAGACATCTAGCAAGCCTGAAGAAGGATGACACGATGGAGGGGACATAAGCTTGGGAACAAATTTGCAATGATAACAGACAAGAGCAAGGAGGCCCTGGAGGCAGGAGGGGGCCTGGTCACTCTCGATCACCATGTAGCTGCTGGGATAAGGAGGTGAGCCTATTACACCCATTATACTGACAGAGAAGCTGAGACTTGGAGAGGTTGGATAATTTTCGGAAGAAGGATGGGACCTGGCCTCGTGCCAAAGTCCATCCACCTGTTCTCCCCATCCTTACCAGCGCACCTCAGGCCCCAGGGCACTGGGCAGCTGGAGGATGCTTTTGAGATGGTGAAGCTGCACTCTCAGTGGACAGTCAGAGCGACTCGCCTGACCCCTTCCTAAGATGGAGGGGGCAGCTGCTCTCAGGAGGCACAGCTGGGATTAGGAATACGGATTATGGAGCAGATGGCTAGTTCCATACAGGCTTCACCACTTACCAGATGTCTTGGACTATCAGTTCACTTCCTAGTAGCCTCAGTTTTCCTATCTCTAAAGCAGATACAGTAGTTCTTATACCTCGCTGGTAAGATGGAGTGACCCAGAGACTTAGAACACCATCTGGAATAGAGTACATGCTCCGTAACTATTAGCTGTTATTGTTTACATTTTACAGATAAAGAACCTGAGAGTTGGAGGCAGAGACTGGAAGTTCAGGTTTAGACTTGTCTGCTTCCTCCCATCAGAGCCACAAACTGGGCTCCATGGAGCCACCTCCGTCACTCGGGTCCCTTGTCATATAACTCCATGACACACACTTCCCTCCATGGTCAACAGGCTTCTTTTTTTTCAAAATATTAAATAGACACGTTTCTTAATTCTGGAAACTTCGTCCCTTTCCAGCACAGAGTCAAGAATTCAAAGCCTCAGGGGTAAAGTGCAATGTGACTGTGCCAGAGATCCAACCAGCATTTAAAAGCTAATTTTGACACATCCCTTGAGCAACAAAGGTCGCACACCTTGAACAGGTTGAAAGCTTGGTGAGAGCACACACCGAGTCTGTGCTCCGACAGGAAAAGCTTTCAAGTTCAAGGGAGAACACTGTCCTTTCCCAGGCTAAATGAACATCTAAGTCACAGATTGCACCAACAAGGACTCTGATGGAGACACAATGACATTTAATAACCTGCCTGAGCACAAGAGACTATACGCAGGCCCCAGCCTTTGAGAGAGGAGCTTGCTGGGACTTACATAAAATTGGTATCCAGCACATGTGACTGACATGAGAAGTATTACCAAACTATGGAGGTTACCGTCTTTCTGAGACAATTTTAAAACATCAGGAATACAAACTGCCATTGTCAAAGGACAGCAGATTTCAGGTCCTTACCTGTGTGTGTGTGTGTGTGTGTGTGTGTGTCTATGTTCACAGGGATCCTGGTCTGGTTTGGATGGGCCCCCTAAGGCCACTTGTGTTGGAAACGTGAGCCTCAGCCTGATGTAGGGAGGTGGGTGAAACCTTACGACAGCCAACTGGGTCATCTGAAGCCCTAAGAAGCGATTGCGGCACCAGATTGTTCCCAAAAGGCTTTTATAAAAGATCTCTGCCCCTCCCAGCTCTCTGTCTTGCTCTCTTAACACATGTTCACTCACCCCCTTTCCCACACATTCCCACATTGTTGTCATCTGCCATAAAACCCCTCACCGAGAGCCCTTGCCACCTGTCTGGATGTGCAGCCTCTAAAACTTGAGCCAAATAAAGTTCATTTCCCTATACATTATCCAGTCTTGAGTGCTTTACTATAGCAACAGAAAACAGAACAATCCACTTCCAGCTCAAATATAAAGGTTTAGAATATAATCGTATCTCAGATCAAATTTCCTGTAAGGTCAGCATTGCACCACTTATTGAATTTGATTCAGTTCTTGTCCAGTTTAGTTTGCAACTGGAATCATGGAAAGAGTTAGGTTCATGAACTGAGGCACCACTGTCCTTAAATGGAGTCTGCTTTTTATTTTTAAATGTCCCAGGCCTAAAGTAGACTCTTTCCCAGGCTAGAGGCCAGCTGTGTGGACCAGGTGTGAGTTTTTATCTGGCTACGAGCTGAGCAAGAACCCACTGTGTGGTGTAGTTATTCTAACTAGCCAGGGGTGCTGGCATGCAGCTGCATTCCTGACACCAGGAGGCTGAGGCCCAGGCAACCTAAGGATTTCATGATACCCCATCTCAATTTTTTCTTTTCTTTTCTTTTTTCTTTTTTTTTTTTTGTGGCACCAGAGATCAAACTTGGGCCCTTGTGCTTCCAAGGTGAGTGCAATACCATTTGAGCCAAATCCTGGCCCCCTGTCCCAAATTTTTAATAACTTCTATTAGTACATGTCTGTAGTACATGTCTCCATTCCTTGTATGGAGTTGGATCATGGGCATAACACATCCTAATTCCATTTTTTAAAAATCCCATTTTCCTCTTCTGGCTCCATCTCTTGCTGCCCTTCCCCTTTGAGAAAGCTCTATCTCCCTATTTCCTATGACCAATCTTTTATTTTTGTGCTTTATTATTAAAAATAAAAAGGGTTGAGACTAGAGCTTAATGTGAAGGCCCTGAGTTCAGTTTCCAGTATAAAAAGAAAGAAGGGGGTAGGGAGGGGAAGAAACAAGAGAGAGGAAGGAAAGAATATTAACATAATTAGACAACAACAATAACAACAATTATAATAAGGATTGGAAGTGCAGGATATGAGGTTAAAATGACTGTCTCACTACTTGCCTATTTACATAGGGCCCAGGTCAACCTGGATGCCATCCAGAAGGAAGATACAAGCAGATTAACCTATAAATGTCAAGATGTACAAATGGAGGAAAGATCTAGAAAACACATCAATGGCACTGAGGCTGTTTAGGATAAAGAGATGATCCTAGTGCAGCTTGTAACTTAGGAGCGGAGGGGGAAAAGACTCAAACCCAAGAAAAACATATTAACAAGATTAATTTCACTATGACGAGTCTTACAAATATATTCTTATTTATTCATAAGAAGAATATAGCCCAAAGAATTATTTCTACTGGGGAACATATTTTATGAATACATGATCTCTTGAATATATTTTGAATGGACCAATTATATGCAGTGATGTATCATACCAGCCTAAGGCTATGGTCTCATGGGTCGTTCTTACGAACACGTACATGGTTCCCAGGCTCCCCTTCTGTCCCCTGGGGTTCTCCGCATCACATTGTTGTTCTCTTTGTTCAGCTTCTGGCTTTCACAGCAAGAAACCAGGCTGAAAACAAATTAAGCATTCTTTAAGAGAACTGTATGAAGATAATGAAAAACCAGTAAATGAAAACCATCCATTGTTACTTCACTTTGCTTTAGACGTAAGTGTGGGTTGACATTTGAACATTCAGCACATTTCCTTTTTGATCAGTAGGCCTGGTGGTGAGCTATGTGGAAAGAGTATGGTATGAGAAGGTGTAGTTCCCAACTAGTCCAGCAGGATGCGCTGTGAGGAGTGATGAGGAAGGAAGCTAAGTGTCACTTAGACGACGTTATTAGGAACAATGACTTTTGCCCTTTGACCATGGTTGACTGAGTTAGAGACGGTCAGCTGATCCAAGCAAGGCCAATCAGAATTCTTCCCTAACACTCTACAAATTGAAAATGGGAAAGAGAGTGAGCCTTCCTTAGGATGGACGCCTAGGAAGTAAAACACAGAAGAGCTGGCAGGCCTGTGTCCCACCTGGGGATAACTCCTCACCTGCAGGAAGAGAACAGAGCTGACTTGCAGGGAGTAACAAAGGCCCTGTACTCACAAAGGAGGAGGCACCTGGATCCTGCTCTTCCTGAAGCCCAACTACACCCCTGATCTGCTCAAAAGAAGAGGTGACCAATTCCAGCTGAGGGCACAAGTGAGGGCAAGTTTGGAGGGGGTCTCAGAGGAGAAATAAGATTGACTTAAAGAAAATGCAGACTCGGGAGATCTTAGCAGCCCACGTTGGGAGTGCCAGGAGAGCAGGAAGCTCAGCATGACAGACAGTAAAGCCAAGTGAACAGCCCATGGCATGGAGGGAAAGCTGTATCTGGAGGGACTGTGACCAAGCTGGGGAACTGGAAAAGTGGGACCCACCTGCAGGAGTGGGCCAGGCTCTGTCTAGGGGGGTAGAGGAGGGGCAGGGTGAGCTGAGGTGGAGAAAGGCAGGGACGCTGCCCACAGGGAAGTTGCTACAAAGGTCCATGAGAGGGTAGGAGGCCACTCAGGTGGAAGAAATGACAGAAGAGCCCCAATCTGTGCATGAGGATGGGTCAGGATGGGGGGAAGGGAAGCAGCGGCCTGGACCATTCCGCACGCGTCCCAGGGCGCTGGGACTCGGCTGTGCACCTCTGCTCAGCCCGCTTCCTGCAATGCTGGCTCCTCCCAGCACACTGCCAGGTGCAGCCAGACTCCTGAATAAAGATTCCAAGGCTTCTGTCAGAGCCAGCAGGATAGCCAGGGTCAGCGGCCCCAAAGAGGCTCTCTCTTCCTGGACATCCGCATGGCTCATAACCCAAACCCTGCCTGCAACACAGCCACCCCGAATTCCTGTGTCTGGGCAGCTTCTACACCAGAGTCACCAGCACCATGAGAGCTCACTTCCCCGGCCTGGATTTATCCTCATTTCAGAGCCTGGGTGGGAAAATGGAACCTGGTGCCCAGGACGGTGGAGAGCAGCAGCCGGGCTTGACCAGTTCATCCCGGGCTTGATCCCCTTTCCACCGTGTCCTCAGCCCTCAGATGAATGCCAATCCTGCTGCTGCCCAGCCCTTGCCGCCTCTTCTCCAGGCTTCCCCTTCCTCTCCTTCCTCCCTCTTACTCTACAAAGTACCCCAGCTCTTTTCTCCTGAATTTTCTCATTTAGCTCCTGTAAAAGCCCATCCCTTGTCCCTTCTCCCAAATCCGAGACTCATATCACCTGTCATAAATCATTCTGCCTGACTCTCCACGCTTCAGATAAGAGGAATTCTCAACTTCGGATCTATCAGGAAAGGAGTCAGATGTGATTATTTCTCCCATCTATCGTTTTTGCATTTCCCCTCACATTACTGTGCACTAAAATATAATCCCAGCGAGACAATGATCTCTGCTCGAGCCATTTCCCCCTCATGCTGCAGAGCCAACCCCAGTCCGGTCTTCAGGGAGACACCCTCCCATTGCTTTTTTCCACCATTGCAGGGAAAAGGCTTTGACTGGTTTCTTTGTCCCTTTGTTCCACACAGCTCATAAGCCCTGACATTTGTCACAGTGTTTTTCTCCGTGCTGTGCTGTCCATTGTAAAGGCTGCTCTCCAGACAAGAGGGCAACTTCCTTTTCTCCACTGAATGTCACACGCTTCAGGGATGTCAAGACAGTGGACGTAAAGGCACCTGTTCCTCAGGGCAGGGACAGAAATAGCCTGTCTTGGGAACACTTTGTGCCTTGTGGCACATCTGACAGAGCTCTCCATGGGGAAATTCTCTGATACGGAGTCCCTAACGTCCTTCCGTGAGGTCCCCTATGTTCTCAAAGGAGGGCACTTGTGTGGGGCCCATTCATTTCAATAGGACCAGTTGAAAACAGGCTTCTGGACCATGCAACATCCGGTACATGCCAGTGTGCCTTCTCACTCTGTCCAAAGGGGCCGCCACTTTAACTCCCACCCAGGAAGCAAGATGAGTATCCGGCCTCCACCGGAAGTTAGGACACAATCTTACTTTGCTTACCACACTGCAAGAACTGGGGTAGATGGAGCCTCACCTGCCTCTGGCCAGCTCTCCCATAACAGTACCAGCCTAGTGACGAAGACTAGTGTAACCTGGGATGTTCTGCGTCTGTCAGCTGCACTCCTCACCCATGAGTTCACACTGAGCCTCCATGGTGGGGGGGGGGGGGCGGGCTCTTAGCTCCTCCTCTCCTCCACTCTGACTCAGCACTTTCTACTACTTGCCCAACCCCCTTCCACCCCTTAAGGCAGAAGCCACGTGTCCAAGGCTCCGCGACAAGAACACAACTCACCCTCTGGCCTGCATGCCATCCAGCTCTCTACCCAGGGCTTGCCTGTGGGGAACACGTCTTTCTCAATCTCCATGTGGGCATCATCGCATTAACACAGCAAGGCTCAGTTTTACTTTCATTTTAGCTTACTGTCCTCCATAACGGCCCCTTAACTGTGGCTACCACACAAGCAACTCTAGAAATGAGAAACTATCGGCTCCAGTGAGCCTTGGGGCTCCCACTCAGTTCTGCCATATTGCCTCTTTTCAGTTTCTTGTCTCTCCTTAAGATCTGGCTGGACCAGTGTTTGTCCTGACCTGGTGACCTCCATCAGCTAATGTTAACACCTTGCCTGTCACCCTACATCATGGATATCCTCCTGATCAACTATGCTCCTCAGTCACAGTGGGAAAATGTGTGGCCAGGAGGGAGGGAGAAGGATAAGAAGTAGATTCCAGGGGGTCTGCCTTGAGTGGAGCAAGAGCAGGTCACTTAGGGCAAGATGGTAGCTTCGCATAGACATGCTGTCACCCCGTCAAGTAAAGACATAGCTCATGACCAGGTCTGACGGTGCTCTCCTGTGCACTTGGAGGATGAAAGGTCTGTCTCCCAAGTATGTGGTCACAAGGAGCAGTGGAGAACAGAGACTGATTAAAAATGCTGGGACATTTTGGCAAAGTGTGCCGACAAAGTATGAGGACAGTCAGCTCATTTTTCCCAAAGCAAAAGCTCTGTGTTTTTCTCTGAGCTCTTGCAGGGTAGAAATACTACCTCAGTATCAGAGACATCTCTTTGGTGAGGTTACAATGGCTTCACACTGGCTCTCACAAGAAGGAAGTCTTATTGTCTTCCAAATGAAGACCCCATGCCAAGTTCCAAGTAAGAGAGAATGGGGAGGTCCCAGGAGACCCAGACAGAGGTCAGGGCAGCCCTGTGCCCAGCAAGGACCCTCTGGGTAACTAGCCATTCCTCAGAGACAGCAGCCCCGGGAGGGTGTGGCCCTCCTATCCTGGGCCTCCCACGAGGACTCAGCTGGACACAGTGGGAAAGGTGTCCAGCCTGCCTGCCCCAGTCATCTCTGAATACTTAGTGGAGCAGCTTGGGAAAGATGGAGTCCACGCTGGGGCCTGCCCAACCCCTCAGCCCTCTGCTTTCTGATTCAAATGGAATTGCTCTTGAAATAAAGAAAACCTCCAAATATTTGGAAATTAGGCAACACAACTTTAATGATATGTTGATGCCCCTCGAGAATAGAAAATTCCTCGCCAAGGTATCATAGAAAGATCCCTGAGCTAAAGAGACTGACCTGGGACCTGCTGCCACATTCTGACTCATTTTGTGGCTCTGGGGAGATCATGGCTGATCCAGGTCTTACTTTCCTCAAAGATGCTTCAAAAGCAGCAGGGGGAGAGGCTTGTGGCAAACGTCCCATGAGTACTAGTGATGATGATGATGACAACGATGATGACAGTGTCAATTAGCATGTTTGGACTGACCCATTTCTTAGGCCCTTTCTTGTCTTGCAGCTGAACAAGCAAAGCCTCTGTTCTTAACGAGCTGGTATAACGATAATCACAGACACTGTGTACTTCTCACAAAAACTTTGCAATAATCTTCTTTGAATAATCTTCCCTGTCTGGATGGTGACACTACTGAAGGGCAGTGAGATGCACTGTTTTACTCATGGTCACACAGTTAATAAATGGCAGCATGTGGCCTAGAGTCACTTGGATGAGAAAAGACAGACACACTGTCTACCTAACACGCCACAGAACTTACCCGGTGGTCTAGACCAAGACACTTATGATACGACCAGCCACACTGGCTCGCCTGTAGCTGCAGGGTTTCTTAGGACAAGACTTAAAGTAATAGGACTGATTCAGCCTTGAGCAGACAGGGATTAGTGGTCAGGCTACCTTGTTTTGTTTTGTTTTGTTTTATTTTTTGAGATAGAGTCTCACTTTGTAGTTCAGGCTGGCCCTGAACTCACTATGTAGCCCAGGCTGGCCTTGAACTCAAAGCAATCCTCCTGCCTCTGCCTCCTCAGTGCTGGGATTACAAGCATGAGTCACCACACCCGGCAGTCAGGCCACTTCTGAAAGGCATATTTCATTCCTTTTGACACACTTTCTCACATCCCTTGTAACTTCTTTAAATATATCATTTAAAACTGTGTTACCTGATTTATAAAGATTTGGAGAATTTCTAGATGTCTGGTCTTTACTTCAAGTGCAATTCCATTTGAGTTAGGACATGTCCTTTAGATGATTTTAATATTATGAAACATGTTGCAGCCTGCTTTATGGTCCAGTATGTGGTCTACTCTGGACTGCACAGACACTGTTGGGTAGTGGGACCTATAAATGTCTACTAGGTCGGGTGAATCACTAGTGCTGTCCAGCTCTTTCCACCTTTGCTCTGTCAATTGCTAAGAGACAAGGAATAAAATTTTCTGCTATGATAGATTTGTCCATAATGGTCCTTAATGGTATAATATTTTACTTCCTCTATCTTGAAGCTCTGTTACTAGGTGTGTGTACATTTACAGATGTTATGTATCTTGATGGATTGGCCTTTTTATCATTATGAAACATCCCTCTTTATCTCTTGCAGTAGTCCTTATTTTGAAGTCTAGGTTAAATAATTCTCAATCTCCTTTCTGACTCTAAAAAAGAAAAGGAAGCACGTGTTCCCCTTAAACTGCCATGACCATTTACAGTCAAGGTATTTGCGCATTTTTACTATCTCTCTCTCTCTCTCTCTCTCTCTCTCTCTCGTAGCACAACAGAATTCAGTGTTTTGAGCATCATTTTATACAAGAACAAATGGTCTGTTTGGCTAAAAGCCCTCCCAGGTATGATTCTAGCTGAATGCAGAGAAGCAGCTGTTTGTCTGCCAAGCTGATGAGACACTTCGTCTTGGAAGGAAGCAGTCAGCTATCAGCTCTCCGAGGCCAAATCACTGGGCTCCCATTACTGGTATCGGTGAAGCAGGTGGTAATGCTGCCCTTTGGAAAGTTCAAGAACACAAGCAACCTTCCCGAGTGACTCTCCTTTCTCAGGTTTGTCTGTCATCCTGTCTGCAGTGGATATGTGTAGATAGGAGGCTGCAGGGAAAGTAAACCTGTGGAATCCGACCATCAGCCTACAGGGTGCACAGTGACTTCAGGACTTAGAGAGGGCCGTGGCGTGGGAGGGAGCAGATAGGAGGGTCAAAGGTGGCGTGTAGTTTCTGATTCTGATGACAGGGAGGTGCTCCCAAGGCTGGAGTGGACGTGGTGTGGAGCGTCCTACTTCACTCATGTGCTTTGTGTGCAGCACCATGCTTGGCACCTAGTAGATGCTCCACTGAGGAAGGAGCCGGGCCCAGGAGCTGTGGGCTCCAGAGCTCCCTTGGTTCTGCTGGAATTCACCACGGAAAATAGACATTGTGACTCTCTCTACTTAGCTGTGTTATGAATTCAAGTCTGATGCAAGGCCTTCTGATCAGTGACTGATTCCTACCCAGAGCCACATGTGTGGGGGTTGGGACATGCAGGTCTCATCTTTCCAGCCACTTCAGAGAAAAGTTATCTTAGAACAGGGTGGGATAGATGCTGAGTGAGTCCACTTCAGAGCCTTCAACCATCACAGGGAGCATCAGTGTGGCCAGTATAAAACAATGGGGCTGTTCCTGGGGAAAGGGGTTCATGTTCAAATGCATCCAGAACATCACACTGACCACAGGACACCCATCTCGGCTGTGTCTGCCTCACTGTGAGCAGGAGGCTCCTGGTACAGGTGAAGTCTTGACATGCCAGGGCAGAGCCCTGGGGTGAGGCTCTGTGCCCAGCCTGTGGCACTCTTTCCACCTTTCAGGCATTTCGTCACAGTAACGGGAAGCTCGCTGATACAAGCTGATAAAACCAATAGTGCACACACAGCCTCCCGCAAGGAAAATGGACGCTTGTGTGTGCTTAGGCTAGTGGCGCCAGCACAGCATGCAGACCTAGGGGAAAGGATCACCTCATGGTCTGGGAACTGTCACCACGAGTAATTCATAGGGAGATTCCTTGACTATGGCTGAAAGTAAGTTCAGATTGGAGGAACCACAGTGTTTTGAATTTTAATTTTTCTTTCACATTTTGGAATATTTGCATAAATACAGT
This sequence comes from Petromus typicus, assembly GCA_004026965.1. Lineage (NCBI taxonomy): Eukaryota > Metazoa > Chordata > Mammalia > Rodentia > Petromuridae > Petromus > Petromus typicus. The sequence continues at coordinate 62,935 of PVIR01000551.1, forward strand.
GAGTGAGCTCTCTTGGGGAGAGGACCCAAATCAAAACAGAAAATTTATGTACATCCCAAGAACACCTACACGTGCCCCAAGGTAGCTTATAACATGTGTTAAATAATTTTGTAGATGAAACAGAGTGTGTCATTTGCATTGCAAGGGGTTGGGAGGGTCTCTTTCTCCTTGTGACAGCCCTTTTGTGACCCTCATCTTGACTGCAACCATCACCTAAAGTCAGAGGTGGAATTTTCCCCTTGTAGGTCTGTCAGTGCTCAAGAAGTTCCCAGTTTCAAAGCATCTGAAATCTTTGGATTAGGGATGCTCAGTGGGGTGTGCATCTACTTGTATATCCACATAGACTTTTTTTTTCACTACTGGATATTTAACTCCAGTGATAGAGAGAGACTCAGTGCCACTGAGTTAACTCCTCGGCCTTTGACTGTGTTTGTTCTATCCTTGTACTTCTTATGCAATTTAATTTCTCACAAAATGGCTTTTGTGGGTTTTTTTTCCAATGGCCATTTGCTTCTTGCTGACGTATTTGTCGTTGCTGTCTAGCGGGGCCTGGCCCAGTCACCCTGCGCTCCTTAGGCTGGGTGAATGGCCAGGCTGCAAGTGGCTCAGCCCATTACAGGTGCAGTTTGAAGCCATCACTGCTGTTGCTGCCATGAAGGGTGAAGTGCAGGCTCAGCCCCAGGCCTTGGGGGACCAGCAACCCTGGGCCCTGGGGTCTCACTGCTACTCTGGAGCAGGAGAGACCCTCAGGATTGATGGCCTCTCTGAGCTTCCCTCAGAGCCAGAAGGTGGGAAAGGACTCCAGAGAGACAGGCAGCTGCCACACAGGAGAAGAGGAGAACGAGGCAGGAGGTGGGACGGAGCCTCTGCTCCCTGGAAAGCGCCGCCTCCCTGGGGTGCTGATCTCAGACTGCTCCTTCCGGTCTAATAAATGCTACTATCTGGGCAGAGACCAGAAAGGACCCTTCGGTGGAGTCCGACACTTGCTGGGCTCTGACAGGAGCACTCACCTCTGCTCTCTCTACAGCCTGTGCTGACCTGGGCTCTCTGGTCAAACCTGAGAAATAGCTCCAGGGAAGTGTGATGACTGTGGTTGTCATCAAATGAGCTGGTCATGCCCCGGATGTGACCAGAGGACTGAAGAGGGTGAGGGGAGGAGGCCCCGGGGCTCTTGGAGGCAGCAGCTCTCAGCTCTTGTCACAGTGGCTGTCAGAATGAAGAGCCCTGGTCATCTCGAGAGCATCCCTGAATCGCTCTCGTTGGTTCAGTTTAGTCATCTGACCTCCCTGACCACGTGAGGGGGACATTTGATCTCTGCCCTTCTGAGTCTGTGCACGGTGCAGAAGGGAAACTTCCCAAAAGGAAATCAAGGAATGCTTATCAAACTGGGTTGAGATGGGGGTGCTGAACAACCCAGGAACAGCCAATTCCTACCAATCACGGAAATGGGTTGTAATGATGCCCATTCTACAGATAAGAAAACTGAGTTCCAGAGGGGTAAAATAATCTTCTTAGGGTTGTCGCCCACCTAGTGTAGAACTGAGATTCCAGTTCTTTTCCTTGGGCTCCATCTCCAAATCTGCCATAAAAAGGGACAAAGGAAACAAATACTCCCCCTAGACAGGACCAAAGCCCTGCCTGAATTCTGTCTGCACACTGGTCATCTCTAAGCTGCAGGTTCTCAGAGTGTCCGTGTTTTCCAGCTTCAGATGGAAATTAAGGCCGTGACCAAGCTCGTGACTTGCCACTGTGCTATGGGACCCTGCTAGAAAATTGTCTTATTAGAGGAGACCCAGAAAGGTCATTTCTCAAACTGTCTGGCAGGAGTACGTGCCTGGGAAGGACAAAGTGAGATGCCCTTGGAGAGACTAATCAAATAATAAATGGCTGACACACTCCCGAGAGCATCAGCTCATGGAGAAGTGGCCCTGAGCGCTGCTAAGAGCCCTGAGCCCTGGGCAGAGCAGCCTGTGCGCACCTGCTTTCTGCAGAGCTGCGGCTCCCTCGGGCCTGGGGAGGACGCTGAGCCGAGGGCAGGAAGTCAGGCTCCAAATGTGGAACATTCAGTGCACATGAAATGAGTGTGTCTCTCTCCTGAAGAGCCCAATTGAAGATACTTAGAATAAAACATTTTCGATACAATCCCTGGATAATCTTACTACTGTGACAATAACTGAAATTTAGGCTGGGAGAGAGGCTGGGGACAAGCAGTAAGGAGGGTAGGGAGAGGGTGACACTTGCAGAAGTATCTTCAGTCTGAGAATGACTTGCTGACGAGGAGCAGATAGGCGGGAACTGGCCACAGTGGGATTCAGACCAACAGTTGGCACCTGGTTGTGCATGAGGGGCCTGGCTTCCTCTGAAAAGCTCTGGCTTAAGACTGTGCGTGTGTGTGTGTGTGTGTGTGTGTGTGTGTGTGTGTGTGTGTGTGTGTGTGTGTGTGTGTGTTGATGTACCATGAACAAGGAAGAAGCCCCCAGCCGGCCACATATCCAGCAGCTTCACCCTGAGCAAGGCTGACAGTCTGGCTGACCCTCTTTTTTTTCAGGTTTTTTGAGACAGGGTCTCGCTTTGTAGTTCAGGCTGGCCCTCAGCTCAGCCTCCAACTCACATCACAGCAATCCTCCTGCCTCTGCCTCCCGAGTGCTGGGATTACAAGTGTGAGCCACCATGCCCGGCACTGTGGTATGTGGTACTGATTGCTGCTGAGTATGAGTCTCCACACCCAGTGTTGTATGTGGTTAACCGGGGATCGAACCCCGGCCCTTGTGCTTGCTAGACAGGTGCTGGAACCACTGAGCTAAATCCCTGGCCCCTAGCTGACTCTCTTGAGGATCCCCCTGTTCCTACAGGGTGTTAATACCTCCGCCCGCTAAATGCCAGGAGCATCCAGCCCACTTCACTCTGCCCATCTCTCTCCAGCTCATTTATCCTTCCCAAGCCTCAGCCTGCCCATCCCACCAGCTACTCTGATAGCCTGTTTTGCTTGGTTTGCTAGTATTTTAAATTCTTTAATGAGCAGAACAAGTCCATTTTCCATCTTATTCTGATAATTCAAAAACTCAGAGGAAACTGGGCTAACTTCCATAGCTGGACCAGGTCAAGGCCTCCCAGGTTCAGAACCTGGTCACCATAGCATCTCCCACCCTCAGGACAGTTCTGACTGATGAGACCAGTCCCACCTTCTAGGTATCTGTGCCATGTCCCTGGTCCTCCTCGAAGCTGGGCCTGTAGCCTCCAGCTGTGGGCCCCTTGGAAGCTCCTCCCACTTTTCCCAGATGAGAGGTGAGCCCAAGGGTCTTAGAGGTTCCACAGTATCGATACTAATCTCTTTCCTTACGTGCAGCTCTCAGCAGGGCGCCTCCCAGCTCGGAAAGCTCTTCCATGGCCTTCCCCATCTTCATAGCTCAGAAGGCAGGTGTGAAAGTGCAGTATGACCTCTTCCCAGCAAGGAGAAGCAAGACAGTTCCTCAGAGGAGTCATGTCATTTTACCTAAATGATGCAACTCATAAACGGAAGAACTGGTTGAAACTGGTTGAGATACGTTGAAGGCCTAATCTCTAACACTGCCATTTTTGGAATGAGGGCCTCTAAAGTAATTAAAAGTGAATGAAGGCAGAAGGGTGGGGCCCTGCTGCAATATGATCAGTGTCCTTATATATAATAATTAACTTTATAATCACTGTTAAAATAAATGAATCTGATGCTGGCAAAATAAAAGAGGTGTTTGGGGACAGGAATAAAAGAACCGAGATGTGTTATATACATGTACTGTTTCTCTACAATGAACATATTCATTACATACCACAAACACATACTTACAAAAATTTAAAAATTTTTTTAAAAATATCAGTGTCTTCATAAGAAGAGATATCAGAGAACTCAACACTTCTGGCCCTTAGACCCACCCCACACACCTGTGCGCACACACACATAGGAAAGGTCTTCCATGAAGAAAGCCAGAAAGCTTCACCAGAAACCTTGACCTTTGACTTCCAACCTTCAGAATCATGAGAAAAATGTCTTTTGCTGACATAACCCCATCTGTAGCCCTAGAGACTGACATCTCTCAACCCAGGAACCTTCTGTCCTTGCAAGGACCCCTGAGGACTGTGCCTCCAGGACACAGAACGTGATTGGCCGGTGATGCCCACAGCTACTCTGCCCTGGCCATACACAGCTGATCTGTCCCCAAGCCCGCGCCAGGCCTCTCCCCACCACGGTTCCATCTGCACGAACAGCCTGCTCCAGCTGCTGCATTTTCTTTCCTTTATGGACCGGACTCTGCATTGCATTAAACACACCTGCTGTCTGCCTCTCCCACTGGACTCTAACCTCAGATGCGACCTTGTCTGTCTGCTTGACCTCTGGGTCTACAGTAGTGCCTGGCACACTGTGGCTGCTTGAAAGTTGATTGTGTCGGGGCCAGGGAGTTAGCTCAGTGGTTCCGGCGCCTGTCTCACAAGCGCAAGGACCCGGGTTCGATTCCCCGGTAACCACATAACAATACTGGGTGTGGAGACCCACTCCCAGCAGCAACCAGTACCACATACCACAGTACCGGGCGTGGTGGCTCACGCCTGTAATCCCAGCACTCGGGAGGCAGAGGCAGGAGGATTGTGATGTGAGTTTGAGGCTGAGCTCAGGGCCAGCCTGAACCACAAAGCGAGACCCTGTCTCCAAAAACCTAAAAAAAAAAAAAAGAAAGTTGATTGTGTCGGCTTATCTGGTTTTAACAAAATACCGAGACCGGGTGGCTTATAAACAACAGACGTTCATAGTCTAAGACCAAGGTAGCAACAAACTGAGTGTGTGATGAGAGCCCACTTCCTGATTCTCAGCGTGGGCTTCCAATGGCAGAAGAGAGCAGTGAGCCCTCTGGGGAGTCTCACGAGGGCACTGAACGTGCCCAATGGCAGATTTGTAGGGGGGCAGCTTCCCCCCTCCTTCTGTGGGCAGCTCTTCTCCAGCCAATGCAGTAGGAGCTTTGCTGGCAGAGGTTAGGGCTCGGCAGTGTGATTAGAGATAATGACCCTGAGTCAGGTGGGAGGGCTGTTCAGTGGCCCTGTCTTTCAAATGTGGATGGAGAAAACATTTCCACCCTGGCAGGCTAGCTGCTTGCGTTCAGCAATGCCACTCTCCTTCCCAGCACAGACCTCCAAGGTCTTAAAGGGCAAGAGGCACAGCTCTGTGCTCAGCGCGTCAGACACACACGCCTGCTGGATGCTGAGGTCACTCCACTGGGCTCCTCAGGCCATGTGGAGGAGTCCAAAGTCCTGGGCCTGGGCTCAGCCTTAAAAGCCATGATGAAAACCACCTGCCACACTGCTGGGCACCACAGCCCCTGTCATGTAGATGCGGCTGCTACTACCACCACTTTCAGGTGTCCTCGGCATGGTTCTGTACCTGTTTCCCTCCCTGTAGGTCTGCAGACTGCTGGGGCTTCTCCTCTCCACCATAACCACCGCCCCTACTCCCAGGCCTTTGAGGGCTGCCTCTCACCCTCCTTCCCATGCACAGACAACAACAATGACAAAGACTCACTGCACAGCCTCTTCCTGTGCTCTCTGCACGGAGCACTTCACTGCACGAACAGTGCACCAGTGTGAGCTGGGTTCTGACTGTGATGGTTTATCACGTTGGTCAGCTCAGTTCGCTCCAAAGACAGACACTTAAGAGATTAGAAAAGCACCCTTCCGAGAAAGGTGGGTCCATGAGGGCCTGACCTTGGGGGCTGTGTCTGACATGTTCCTCTCCGTTCTTCCCCTGCTGTCTGCTTTCTAGCAGCCCCAAACCGAACACCTTCCTCCACATATCCTTCTACCATAGTGTTTCCGCCTTGGAGCCAGCACACCCTCAACTGAACCCTCTGAAACTGTGAACCAAAACAGCCATTTCTTCTCTTAAACTGGGTGCGTGAAGCATTTAGTCCCAGCACAGGATGATGTGAAAGGTCAAACCCCTCAGGCTGGGCTGCTTCTGAGCTGTCAGCCAAGTGGCCACCCACCAGGACTGGCCCTTTGGGTACCAGAGGCTGCTGAGCCACAGCCCTGGCTCCGCCCATGAGCTTGCACCACTGGCCAGCTGATTTCCTGGGCTGTGCAACCTCGGGCAGCTTAACTTCTCTGAGTCTCATGTTTCTCAAATGCAGCTTTTAGATAAAAAGATCGCTGTTTTCAAACACTCTGCAACAGATCCCTCAAGTCTAAAAAGGTGAAGGTAGGGCCTGATGAAATTGAAGGGTTCTGAAGTAGTTTAAGGCTCAAAGACCTCCCCATATGGTCCTTCTCCCTCCATCCTCCCTAGAATGAGACTTCTCTACAGACACCTAACCCACCCCTTCCCCAAGATTCACCTGCCAGCATCAAACTCTCCTAATGAATTGAACTGTCTTATACGAAAAATTAACATATACTCAAAAATTCTTACTTGAAATGCTGGTATTTGGCCCTCTGCAGATAAGGTATTTTCCGGGTGAACTTTTCTTTAATAAGCTTCTAAACACTGTGTTTAGCAAATCAAACAGAAAATCTAGTTACGTAGACAAATTGGTCATTCAGCAAATTGATTGACTTTATTAGAATCTGGAGACCCAGGCTCTGCCCAGATCTACTGAACCAGGATCTGCAGTTTAGTAAGATCTAGGGAATCCCTTCCGCCCACCCAGTCTGAGAAGTGCTAATGTGGAGCAACGGCTTTCAGCATGGCTGTTTCACCCATAACATTACCCGAGGAGCTTTGAAAATGCCCAGCACCCCACTGCCTCCGGCGAGGGTCCATTTTCCTATGCCTGAATGGGGGCCAGCGGCTTGGAAGTTTTAAGGTTCCCCAAGCGACTCAAACGGTGCAGCCAGTACTGTGAGTGCGCACTGGACAGCCTCTACCTGCCACAGCTTGCCTTACATGGCTTCCCCCTCTCCCCAACTCCTCCTCTCCCAGGACCCTTGGAGCTCCATGCTCCACTCTGACAGATGCTTCCGAGGAGCTGGCTGCTGTCATCTGAAGCTGACAGTCAATCACAGGGGCCCCCGCTGGAGAGACGCATCCTTTTCACACAACAAATTGCACTCCATCCCTCACTTCCGGTGGGGCTCATTAGCAGAGGCTAGCATCCAGGAGCAAGAGGGTATCGGGGCTGAGAGGAGGCAGTGGGAGCTGATGAGGCCTGGACTGGGACAGTGGCTGGAACCCAGAGCCAAGATTCTGAAGGACTTCGGGCAGCACTGCTCCACCTCTGGCCTCCTTGGACCCACAGAGGGCTTGTGAGACCTGGGCTCTAATGAAGCGGCTCTGGGCGGGGCCCACAGCCTGCATTTCCAATAGTCTGCCTTGGCGTGGTGCTGTGGGGCTAGGGATGACATCTGAGGACTGGGCCTCCGAGCTTGCACTCCAGAGACTGCTGGTTGTCCAGGCTAGTGGTTGGTTCAGTGTCATGCTTTGCAGCCCAGTTCTGCCACTTCCCAGCAGTGTGACCTTGGCCTGGCTCCTTAACTTCTCTGTGTGCTCCTGTCCCTCAGCTGTCGAGTCAAGTGACAGACCCAGGGAGGCTGTAGATTGTGGCGTCTCTGGGAATCCACTCAGTGCTCACTCGCTGAGCTGTGGCCAGCACCAGCCTAGTGGACTGTCAGTGGCTGGGCCCTGGCTATGGTTCAAAGATACTTTATCAAATTATCTTTTATAATTTTCAAAGTAACATTTTAAGCAGACGCAAGCAACGCTCTCATTTTGCAGATGAGGAAGCCTGGTTGGAGGGGCTGAGTGACTTGCCCAAGGTCACACAGCAGATGTCTGGATTCAAACCCTGGTCGTGTCCCCAGTTGGCCCCCTCCCCGCACACAGCCAAGGAACTGAGCGACCTCACCTCCCTGACATGAACAGGCAGGTGAGCTGAGCCTGCAATATGGGAATGGTTCAATCTCTGGCTCTCTGTCGTCTCACTGTCTAAAGCTGTGCTGTCCAGGGCTGCAGTCCCTATCCCCAAGTGTCTCAGCGACTCACAGCAATTAAATACAATGGGGCCCCTTCCCACTTTTCTCAAGGCTGACAGGAGCCCCCTTCTGATTTCCTCTTTCTGCCCCTGACAGGCAGACTTGAGGCTGGAGCCCTAGACCTGCACTTGGAAGTGTGAAGATCCCTCACTGGTTACAAGGACTGTCATCAGTACAAAACCCACAATGCTTCCTGAACAGCCAACTTGACTGGCGTGAGCATCAGAGCAAAGCACACGGGCTTCATCCACACTCGCAGGCTGTGTGTCACTGAACCACAGCCTGACCTCTGTGAGCCTTTTAGAGAATACTGGGAGGGTGAACCGAGACCAATTGTGCAAAGGGACAGCTTCACATAGCTCAGAACAATAGCTGCTGCAGAGAGAAAAATGATAAATCCTCACGTCTGGATGTCCAGACCTACCTGCTATAGTCAGGGTTGATAAGAGAACAGAATTAACACATGGCACATAATTTATAAGATTATCTCATAATATTCACCCAAAAAGTCAAATGCAGAGGAACACAAGAGATCTGTCCACCTATTAGAGACCCACAGCATCCAGCCCAGGCCCTGGGTCCCACGGCAAAGCCCCACACAAGCCCAGCCCGAGGCCTAGAGCCCTCGGCAGTGTCTCAAGCAAGTCCATATCAAGGATCTACCCTGGGAAGGCCTGAAGGCCAGGAGTGGAAGCAAAAAAGCCAGTGAGGTGAAAGGTCTGTGTCCCCAGGGGTTCTGCACTGCAGCCAGGACGTGACACTCACAGTAAAGACCGGTGAAGACCGGAGCTCCCAGGACAAGAACAGCAACTGTTCCCAGCGACAATGACCACTTGAGCTCCTACAATAACCAAAACAGCCAAGTTTGCACCAGGAAAACCAGCCATAGCAAGCTTGCCCAAGAAAATCAACAGCAAATGATTTTGTGCTGGAGTTCTCCTTTAGGCTGTTGACAACAATCCTCAGGTGGGTCTTCCACACCCAAAACCACACTGATTCAGTTCAGCTGGGCCTTTCAAGTTGTCCATGAGTTCATCCACCACACTGCCTGCAGCACCTGCCTGGCCTCACTGTGCATGTCTGCAGAGAGGATTTGGAGCAGCTAACGATACAGGCTGGGATCTGACCAGATTCCGCCAGCCAGACAGCTTCTAGTCCCATGGGGCTAGCTCAGGTCTACAGCTCCCTTTAATAAGCCCCTCCCTCCCTCCAAACAGCTACACTGGGGACCTTGAGGGCAGGAGGAATGTGGCAAGTGCAGAGTGAGGCCCTCCGACAGGTCCTGAGCCCTCCCCAGGTCGCCTACCTCCCCAGAGTCCCTGAATGACTGAAAGCCCTGTCTCTGGCATGCAAGGTCCCCAGGGAAAGGCCTCAAACTCCTACCCAGCCCACTTCCCACATCTCAGCATCCTGGGATACCAGTTACCACTCAAGTATCCACCCTGGACCTATTGCTTCAGGTCCCAGCCTCCTGCTTAGACTGACACCCTTCCTTGGCCCATACCGGACTCCCAGACCCACAGACAGCAAAATCTAAGGGGAGGAACAGAGATCTCAGCGGGCCAGGCTCCTCCCCCCAGATAAGGAATGGGCCCATGCCTGGTTGCCAGAGTAACCATTTGAAATCCAGCTGTTTGAGGTAGCCAAGAAGTCTGTTTGTGCCATTGATCCTTGATTGCAGAGGGCACTGGGGCTCCATTGTGAAGTCCTCACTCCATTGCTAGCTAGCTGGGCAATCATCCTCCCCTCACAGGGCCAGCATGCAACAGCTCCAAACACTGACCACCGAGCAGCAACCAAAATATGACTTCCCTATGTCCCCATCAGCCCTACTCCAAGTCCTCCACCACAGTGGAAGCTCAGGGAAGTGTCAGAATTGCATGAAAAGGTCAACCAAATGGGGGTTCTAATTTTAGCCCTTAGATGTGAAAAGCTGAAAGATGACCTAAGAATTCATCTTCAATTAGATAGTAGGAAAGTTGGAACATGGGACTTGATCCAGCCCACGCATCTCCATGTGTTGTGAGCTGACCAGGCACATCCAAGCCACCTGGAGTCACACTGCAAGGCAGCATTTCTGGGCCTGCTACAGAGCCAGAGTCGGAAGTGGTGGTGGGGAGCGGAGGAACCACCTCACTGCAAGCTCCCTGGGGGACAGCTGTATGCTCAGGAGACTCAGAAAGCCCTTCTTTTTTGCTCATGAAAAACAAGGGAAAGCAGGTGGTGAGGGCTCCGGCCAGGTAATGCCATGCCCGGGACACAGCACTAGGAAATGCCACTGTGGTTAAGATGGAGGAGCAGAGTGGTGGCCAGGCCTTGATGGGGGTAGTCAGTGACATGAGGTCCTGAGCTCTTGCAGAAACATGGGCCTCAGCTGCCCCTCAGGGAACTCAAGCTTCTGGCAGGAAATGTTTTGGGCCAGTAATAAAGCCACATGCCAGGCAGTGGAATCTCAGCACAGGTTTCCCCTAGTGAGAGGAGTGGCCAGTCTAGGGTTCTGCTATGGGCCTAGTCCTCAGCTCTGCCTTGCTGGCCACAAGGCCCTGGGTACCCCTAAGCATTGGCGGCTCCGCATCAGAAGGCTGGGAATCCCTCAGGGTGCTGCTGTCCGGGTGTGGGGTGCCTGGGCCTGCAGGCTGCTTGGTCTTCGCTTTTGACCCATCATGGATACTACACTGATCCTCCCCAGCCATGTTACTGTCCCCTCTTCAAGCTCACTGTGATAAAGGAGTGAGCTATGAGCTCATTTCTGCTCCTACACCCAGCGTCTCGGGCCTGGTCTTTGGGCCAGGGACTTCACGCCTCTTAGCGCCCCTCCCCAGACACCCCCCTACCCCGTCTCGGGCAGGCTCCTCACTCTGCAGTTGTCTGTCCACATTGCACCAGGGGCTAATTGTGCTCCACTCTCTTCATCACATCTTTCTCTGCCCATCATGGCCACTTGGACCAGAATGAGACTTGAGGTTGCCACTTGGAATGGGGGGAAGTACCACAGGTCTGGTCAGAGGAAGCCACCCAAGGATCTAGTCTGGCAGCCTGCGGAGGTCAATGTCTCATTCCCAGTGAGTGTTCCCAAATGCTGGGTGGTCCAGTCTCCTTCCCACGCGTGCAGTGTGGTGCGACACTGAACGTACAGGCTCCGGGGTCAGACCCAAGTTGAGCCTAGCTCTATCCTTGACAGCTGGGACTTTGGATGGGACTGAATTTCTCTGAACTCCACTTGTCCAATATGCCAACTAGGACCAAAATGTTAGTAGCTCCACCTTGGCAATTAAGTGTCACAGTGTACATAAGGTGCTGAGTGCAGAGCCTAGAAAATGGAACCATTCAATCTGTGAAAGCTGCCACTGTTAGCCATGGATGTCCTTTCATGGACTGTGGCATTGGACGGAGGCCCAGCTACAAATGTAGTATGACACAACCTCAGTCTGAAATCTACTCAGGGACTGGTTATTGAATTAAAACAAAACAAGAATCTAATTTTAGTCCTCAAAGGAGAAAGTTAAAAGGCAGCTTGAATAATGGGTTTGGGCCAGACACAGTAGTAAGTGCTGCTGCTCGTTCAGTACTGGTAAATGCTCTCCTTTAAAACGTCTCTGGACTCACGACTGTTTCGTTTTCTGCACTTCTTGGCAAGCTGGTGGGAATGGGGGCTGAGGCAATGCCCGGGAGCCTTTGTGTCCACTGGGGACCCCACAGTGAACACCAGGAAGATGACCCACCAGCCTCTGTTCTTGCTCCTGTCTCACAGACAGAAGGGGATGGATGCAGCTCTTCCAGGACGCCGCCGCCACGGTGCCTCCATGATGGTACTGCCTGGGCACTGCTGGGTGGTGGTGGTGGCCCTGGGACGGCTGGAAGCCTGAATTTATCACCAGCTAGTCTCCAGTGCCACATGGCAGAACCTCATATTAAAAACTGGAGCCAGTGACAGCAGTGTATGTTTCTGGGTGAAAGTGTTTTCTAGGCCTGGCCATGGGCTAGGCATGAAGCAGAGGCTCACCCAGAGTAGGAACCAGTGGAGGACGGGACTGAGAGCTGCAGACCAGGGTGAAACATGCTTCAGGGTGCACAGGGCTGCAGGGGGCAAGAGGGGGGCTCCTTCTCACAAGATCTGTGGCAGCTGAGGAGCAAGAACCCACCCCTAATACTTAGGCAATGTGAGGAAGGGGCCTGGTGCCTGTCCCTTGCCCTCACTCCCAGGCTGGCCTGGCTCCCACCCTCTCTGGATTCTACTATCCTCTCGAGGCCCCGGAGGCTCAGCACTGCAGGCAGGCTGTGGCTGCCAGGCCCTCCCAGTGAGCACCTTCCCCTGGAGGTTGGAAACGCATTTTTCACCCCATCAGGAACCATGGCAAAAGCAATTTACAAATGGTCAGGCGGAGGTGAGATGCAGCTAGATGCGTCTGGCAGCTCATTAAAGTGTGGATGGGGCTGTGAGAGGTGTGCTGGCCGTGGAGCGGACATCTGTCCAAGAGCCTGCTTAGCAGCTGTTAGGACCTGGGTGAGGACGCTGGGATTTCTCTGCTGTTGAATGCCCAATGATCATGGACTCTTAAAGGCGGCGTCTCTGCAGACTCCACCTCGTGAGACCGTTGCTGTGGTTTGAATATAGTTTGTTCCATGAAAACTCACATCGAGGCTAATTTTGCAGGACAGTGGTAGAAGCGGCGGGACCTCTAAGAGGTGACTAGGTCACAAAGAAGGACTGATACCTTTCTTGTGCCCTCCTCAGAATGGATTCATTCCTGTCAGGGATGTTGTTGCTACACAGGGTGGCGATCCCATGTGCTTGATCCTTCCCTTCTTTCTACCTCGCTGTCATGGCAGATGCAGGTGGCCATCACACCAAGCAGATGCCATGCCTTGAGCTTCCCTGCATGCACACCCGTGCACTAATTGTCTCTGTAACTTACTCAGTCTCAAGTACTTTGTTACATAGTGACACGACACAGACCGAGACAGGGATCAGCCTCGACTGGTGATCGTGAACCTTTTAGAGCTTTTAATGGTAACAACTAGCTGTGGTACACATGCCATAGGTTGGTCACCACTGATCTAGACACTGGTCATCTCTTTCCAAAAATGTGGAGGGAGAGACTGACAAGGCAGTACCTTTAAATGCATTCACTTATTTGCTCAACTTGTTTCAAAAATGTTCTGCTGTGTAACGACACAAGGGCTTCTGGGGAAGGGCGTACCTGGAACGCAGGCACACTCAGGCGATTCTCCAGAAGGTTCTTAGGGCAAGTGGCCTGCAGGCACGGCCTCTGACCCCTTTTGTGTGAAGGAAAGGCCACCCTGGGTGGAGGGTGGTCACGCTGGGCGGGCCAAAGATGGAGCCTGTTGGGGACAAGCCTTAGACAGCACCAGGAACCTGTCTCCTGGTCTGCTCTTGGGAAGGCCCAGCTCCAGATCTTGGGTTAAATGCCTACTCATTGTTGGACATCTCTGCCAGTCATATTCCAACTATGTGCAACAGAGGACAGTTGCCCTAGGCAAATTAAATGAAGGGCAAAATGGAGGCTGAGCAGACCCAGACAAGGGTCCAGTACCACATGTTGATCTCTTAGGAAAATATGAAGATACTGGAGACCACAGTGGCCCAGGGGTTGGGGTTGGGCCCAAACCCCATCTGATCAGAATCTCTGACGTGATGTCATCGTAACATTTGCCTCTCCTGAGTATCTCATTTTGGTCTGCACCTCTGTCCTCCCAGGGCCATTCTCTGGTTTCAGGACACTGTAGCTTAGGGAATCTGCCCCCACTGAAGGATACTGCTGCTGATGGCCCTGATAGGCATCTCTACCTCTGTGTGCCCTCAAAGTCTAATCCTGTTCCTTTGGCATGCTAGGTCACTCACGTTTGGGTTTTGAAACTTGGGAGCCCTGCCCAAAGCATAACGCTGTTGACATGAGATGACTTCCAAACCATGGCATCAGTCACTGCCGACTGTTGGTCATAAGGATGCTGGGTTCCTAGACCTTGGCTTCTCTCTACCCTGGCAGCTGAGCTGTAGCGGTGCACATCTTGGTCTGATGCTGCAGAGGGCAAAGTCAGCACTTCCTGGGACCCACTGTGCCTGCAGCAGAGGCCACAGCTCAGGGAGGTGGTGACTGGGAACCAAAGGATCAGAAAAGGAAAGTGAAGACCTAGGGGCTCTGGTTTTCCTGCACAGCAAACAGGCTCTGAGAGCTGAAGTGCCCTCAACAGGGCTCGAGTCATTAGGACCAGGAGCTAATGCCAAAGGCATCCCCAGTCTGCTGCCTTTCGTAAATCCCAGTCATGGTCCCAGCTCCGCCATCGCCTCCAGTCTCCTAGTCCCCTATATCATCCTGGGACCAAGCCCCAGTCTGGGGTGACTGGCCCAGCTGAACATGGCCAGTACCAATATAATCTCATTTAGAAAAACATTTACATCCTACCTTCTCTAGAGCTCTCGCCACTCATCTGCTTTTCCCCTTTTCCTTTCTGAGGTCCCCTGCGCTCACAAGCGAAAGCTTTTATGCCTTTCTCGTTTTTGATGTCCCTTCCTGTATCCGCAGTTGGAGCTCGGGCCTTTCATCTTCTCCTCCTGAATTTGCAGTACGGAAGTGCTTCTTCACTCCTAACTGCCACCAGAGATTATCTGGTTTCCTGCTTTAGGAAAATATGCTGTCAAAAACTGTCACCCATAAAAAAGTGTACACTTAAAACTTGGGAAGTAAGTTTAAGTAGGTTTTCATCACCTTTGTCAGGAATCTTAACAATGTAATACTACCCCTTTCACAGCAAGAACAAGTTACCAACAATGGAACCATGGAAATTATTATACTGATGACTAGATAAACATCTCTGCAAAACTGGAACTGAAAAATTCACTCAGTCAGCCTAGTTATTTGGGCTGACAGATAGCAACAATGTGTGGGAGTTTTTCCGTTAAAAACAAACATTAAAATAAAACTTACCTTAACACTGGAACAGAGTTGTCCTCATGAAGTGTTAAAACTAGAGTTTTAAATTTAACAAAGCATTTTAAATCACACAGCTTTTACCAAAAGAAAAAAACTTAAGAGGGGAAAAAAGGGATTTAAAAAAAACCACAATGGCACATTTTAAAGCATTTTACCTTATGTGCACTAGTATGGGAGCATATATTCAAACTTAATGATTACCCACACATACATGCACGGCCCCCACCGAAGGCAAGTATCCGATGTGCAAGGCGCTCTCAGAACAGAGTGCATGTTTACAGTTTATGTCTCATTCAATTGCTCCATCCTTAGAACAAGGTTCTCAAATTGCAAGAAAAAAACTATTACCTTCTGTTTCTTATAACATCCTTTTTAGTTTAATTCTTACTCCGGGTGGGATTTCTTGTGTAAATGAGATGACAGAAATCGATTTAATTTTCTCCAGCGCTAACCAGCACCTTTCACTGAATAACCCATCATGGCTAGGATGAATTTTAAAAGCCATCTTTGTAAATGAAGTCCAAAATGCATGACAGATATTGTGAAATAGGAAGAAAATGTTCAAAAGGAAAGGGAAAATGGAGTAGCAGAAAGTAAAGAAGGGAAAGATAAATGTGATAATAAAAAAAAGTAAGTCAAGTGTATGTATATTGGGGGCAGGCAGTTGTAGGGAGGGCAGGGGAATGGGAAAAAATGAGAATTAAGAAATGTCATGTAGTGGCACAAATCCTCAATGTTGAATGTGATCATAATGTATATATAAAACATATCAATAAAATCAATTTTAAAACACAAAAAAAGATATATTCTAAATCCTGAATTCATTTCCTTTAAGAATTTTCTATTAATTTGCCTGTTTATACCAGTGTAAGTGTTGTTTTTAAAATGTGATTTTTCAGTACACCAATTTCCTTTTTTGTTCTTTGAATGTTTTCCTATTTTATGTTTATACTTCCATATGACTTTTTAAGTTACATTTAAAATACCCTTCTGGTTTTTGGATTGCCTTTGTATTGAGTTTATGTGTTAGCTCAAAGAGAACCAACACGTTTAGGACAGTAAAAATGTCATTATCAAGTGTTTATAAGCTTCTGGGTGTCTGTTCTTCCCACCACTAGCCCTTCCATAAAGAACTCATGATCCCAATGTTACACTAATTCTCTCTTTTCCCTTTTAGTTTTGCTACTTGCATATGGATCCCTAAACACCAGTTTCCTGGGCTTGTACACATGGTACTTGTACACTGGCACTGCTGACCTGCTTCTTTCGCTCTGTATGGCTCCGAGGCCCGTCCACACTGACACTCACAGCCCAATCGGATGCTTCTGGGCTCTACAGAATCCCCGTGCGAACAGACTGCATTTAGCCACTATGCTACTGCCAGGTGTTTCTCTTTTTCTCTTGTTTTTTCCATGCCAGAGACTGAACTCAGAGCCATGCCAAGGCAAGGCTGGTGTTCCACAACTGAGCTATACCTCCAGGTGCCCTGCTTCTTTTTGGTTGCTACTAAAATTGTTCGAAAGAACAGTCCCCGCACACTTCCCGTCCCCATGCATGTGATTTCTGCTAAGTATACATAGCTGGCATCAGGAAAGCCTGTGTTGTTCAGCCTCCAGGGTGGTACTGATGCGCATTGCTAACAACAGCAGCAGGTCACCATTGTAATTTCAATTGTTGGTACCTTCAGACTTTTCATAGTTTCTGCCAATTTGGTGGCTAGGAATGGCATTTATGGCTTTCATGAACATTTCCTGGTTACTAAATGAGGCTCAACATCTTTTCATGTCCATCAGCCACTCGCTTCGTCCATGAAATGGCTGCTTGTGTTTAGCTCCACTTCTCCTGAGCTGCTTCCACTGCGGATCTGCAACTCAGAGCTCTTTAACGGCGATGTGTATGCCCTGAGTATCTTTTCCCCAATGGGGCAGTTTTTCTGTCACTCTAGGGATTATTCAGTAAACAAAGTATTTACTACCAGTGTAGTCAAATCATCTCTGATGACCGATGGTTTGCACTATCTTGTTCATGAAACCCTTATGCCAAAGTTTTACCATTTAAAAAAAATTAAATTACATTTTGCAATATTTACATCACTTGCGGAGAGTTAGTACATGGACATAATGCATCTTGATTACTTGTTTTCATCCCTTTGCCTTCCCTTCATCTCTTCATCCCCTTCACTTGAGGAAGATTTTCCTATTATCTACCACCAAAGCTATTTTAAATGCATTTATTGGAAATTTCCTCACCCTACAGTGCTGTTCTCAGACTTCATCTTTTTTACAACTGTCTTCAGTACCGTTGGCCCTGTGAACTTGCATTTGTATTTTATCATCAGCTTGTCAAGATTCACAACAAAAGCCTCTGGCAATTTTACTGGACCCACACTGAATCCATCAGGCAATTCAGAGAAAGAGCTCAAATCTTGATGAAATTGAGACTCCATCACATCTCCATTTATTTAGAGATCTGTATGAATTTGCTGGGCTGGGGATTTAGCTCTGTGGTTCCAGTACCTGCCTCTCAAGCACAAGGTCCCAAGTTCAGAACTGGTACCAAAAGGGAAAAATAAGGAATAAAAGATCTATATGGCTTTATTTATAAGCCATTTTCCTCACTATATACTTTTCATTAAACTTTCTTCTTGGGTACTTTTTATCTTTTTTTGTTCCTGTTATGAGTTGTACTAGCACTTTTAAAATGTAAAACTCATTACTGTATGTAGCTGGTACATAAAAATGAAACTGACATTTATATAATGATTTTGTCCAAGAAACCTTGATAAATTTTTGTTTTATTTTGTTTTTGTTTTTTTTTTTTTTTTTGAGATAGAGTCTAACTATATAGTTCAAGTTGAACTTGAACTCACTATGTAGCCCAGGGTAGCTTTCAACTTGTAGTGATTCTCCTGCCTCAGCCTTTTGAGTGATGGGATAATAGGTGTGTGCCACCAGCCCAACCCCTTGATAAACTCTTAATTCTTCTAACTTGTTTTGGAGATTCTCTACACTTTATAAACAATCTGCTCATACAACTTTAACCCATTCATATGAGTCACATTAACTGATTTCTAATATTAAACCAATCTTGCATCCCTTTCCAATTTGGTCATCATTTGTTGTACTTTAAATACATACGTATACTTGGTTTTCAAACAATGTTTATTTTCCCAGTGAAGGGTGTAATGTATTTACACACACACACACACACACACCAGGTCAGGTTTATTATCTGTATTATTAAAATTTCTAGTTTCTTAATAATCCTAGTAATTTGGTCTTATGCATGATCTATTACTTACTAAGGGAATTATGCTGAAATATCCATGAAAAATAAAAGGCCATGAGAGGAAGTAAATTAAAAACACATATAGAACTCATTCTGGTAGAAGTTTCGGACTGTGTAAAAAAAAAAAAAACTGCTCTAAAGGAGGATGTCTAAATACTGTCATACCCAGTTGGAAAAGTAAAACTGTCAGGTGACTCCAATACACAGATACAGTCACTGAGTTCTGCTAGACCTGGCTGACTAAAAGTAAGACACCAGTACAATAGGAACTCAGGTTAAAACAAATAAAGCACAGACAAAAACACAAGGCATTCTGAGAACAATGTGGGAAAGCAAGCTTTCAACATTGAAAGAGAAACTGTAACTGTAAACTATAATTTAAAGTAAAAACTTAAGAGGATTATTTCTAATTTCATAGTTGGAAAACACAAAGGGATATGCAGCATGGACTATGCATGCAAAAAAAAAAAATCTAAAGTTTTCTTTGAAAGCCTACAAGGGAAAGAAATCATCCAAGTGTGGAAAGACAGAGATGGACTGGGAGTGGGGTGGGGATGTTGACACACTACATATACACCTATGTGCACACTACACACATCTATAGTGTGTGTAAGCTATCTATGCAGTTACATTCACAGCTTTTTTAAATCACCATGCAGGGGTCAAGGCCAGCACTCACCCTGCCTGTAGGGAAATGGAAATGTGGTAACAGATCGTGCTAAATGTAGTGACCACTCAGGAGGCATTAAATATACTGCAGGCAGAAGCCATAACAAAGTTCTTGTGAACCAAGTAGCAAGGCCAGAGACTTCAGTGCAAGGTTTACAACATAACAAGCCCAAGAATCTCTGTGCAAGATTTCAATAACCGGGGCCGG
>PVIR01000551.1:87333-129266 GCA_004026965.1 Petromus typicus
ACATCACAATCCTCCTGCCTCTGCCTCCCGAGTGCTGGGATGACAGGCGTGAGCCACCACGCCCGGCACTGTGGTATGTGGTACTGGTTGCTGCTGGGTGTGGGTCTCCACACCCAGTATTGTTATGTGGTTACCGGGGAATCGAACCCGGGTCCTTGCACTTGCAAGACAGGCGCCGGAACCACTGAGCTAACTCCCCAGCCCAAGAAGACTTATTTTTAAAGCCTCTTAAAATCATGTGGTTTGGGGAAGGAAGGGGAAAAAAAGAATTAAGATGTGTCATGTACACATACCTGCACCCCATGATGAATATAAACATTATGGATGGCACACATATACTAAGAAATATTTTTTTTGAAGTCATGTGGTTTTGAGTATAGTTAAAAGAGCCAAACAAAATAAATAAAAACTGAGTCTGGGTCATTTAACACATCTTTATAGATACTAAAGAATTTGGTGGCCTCTTGGCACCAGATTTTAGGCAACTGCCTAAAATCACTACCGGCAAGCAGACTGCCGAGCAGCCGAGCTTGCAGAACAGCCCAGCCACAATCGCACACAGGCCTCCTGCCAGCACTGTCAGGGACACAGGGCTCTCAACACTCACAAGCCACCATCAGGGGCCTGGCATCACAAAAGCATCCAAGTCAGGAAGACACACTGTTACTTACTGTAAGCCAACTCATCCCCAGCTCTCTTCCGGGACTGGTCACCTCTAAGGATAACAAAAGAAGAGGCAGTAAGG
Source organism: Petromus typicus (assembly GCA_004026965.1). NCBI lineage: Eukaryota > Metazoa > Chordata > Mammalia > Rodentia > Petromuridae > Petromus > Petromus typicus. The sequence goes on from PVIR01000551.1 coordinate 88,079, forward strand.
AGAACTGACTGATCTCTCCACGTATCAAAACAGCAGAAGTGAATCAATGTAAATGATAGCAGAAGTATAGGAAATATTTCAGATCTTGCCCAACCACATATTTTCAAATAGAAACATAAGCGGAATCATTTGTAGCATGGATATTCTTAGCTGAAGGTTGGGCCTCAAACATAAAAAGTTATTAAATGAAGGGCCATTCGCACAGACAGTTTACATTGAGCTACAGAAATTACCTCACACTGAAAATACATTTTTAGAGACAATCTTGACTTTTGCCATCACTGTCCTTATTGACCTGCACATACGAAGGCAAATTTCAAATAGGAAATAGAGAAAAAAATGAAAAATCTTCTCCTAATACCTCCTCCTGAAATCAAAAACTCTTAAAAGGCTTTGAAAACTGTTAGAACCTTAATGTACCCAAAGATTCTTTTTGTGCATGGGAAAACATGAACCTTTACGTGTATAAACCAGCTCAGATTCAAATACCACAGATGTTTTAGTTCCGCTTTGCAGTTAGGAAAACAGAGGCTCTGATTAAGCACTGTGCCACCATGCATCCTATATGTGTGTCGCCAGCTCTCAGACAATAATCCAGACCAATGACTAAAATGTTTAAGTAATGCGCAGTCACAACCAGTTCACTAACTGCCTCTTCCTCAATCTCTTGGCAGCGTTTATATGGCTGATCTCATCCTTCCTGAAATACTGTTTTCCTTTAGCTTCTGACCTTCCTTCTAATCCGTTTGCTATTCTTTTGTTGATCACTGTGGTTCCTCCCAACTTCTGTCCTGGATCATCTATTCTTCCTCCGTCTAGGAAGTCAAAACATAAACTAAGACATGTACCTATTTTATTTTGGACTAAGAATCAACTTCTCAGCCTGACGTGCTGCCACATACCTGTAATCCCAGCAGTCTGGGGGCCTGAGGCACAAGAAGTTCCCAAGTTTTAGCCTCACCTGTGCAACACAGCATAATGAGACTCTGTCTCAAAATGAGAAAAAAGTTTTAAAAGGCTGGGGATCTGATTCAGTGCAAAAGCCCTGGATTCAAGCCCCAGTATAACCACCAAGGGAAGAAAAAAACCAATTTTACTACAGAAGGAGTTCCTAGAAATCTGTTCCTAGAAACAGAGAAATGAGCAAAGGACAAAGGGACAGTTTACAGAAAAGATACCCAAGCCATAAATATATGCCCAGCTTTGTTTATAACACGAAAAATGTATGCTAAAACAAATCCAAGTAATTCTTTTCACCTGCAAGATTAGAAAAAATTCTGAAGTGTAACAATGCATAATACAAACAAGCCATGAGGAACAATCACTTTCAAACTCTGTTGGTGGCGACACAAAATGAAACATCTCCTATGGGGGCATTCTGGTAATAGTAATCAAATTTCTAAGTGAATTTATTCTTGACCCAGTCATCCTATTTCTGAGAACTTACCTTGTAGCTATACATACACCCAGCAGGTATAAAATTATAGGTTGTATTAAGTTCACCATTAAAGTACTGTCTGTATATCAAAAGACTAGAAAAATTCAATCCAACTATTGGAGACTGCTTAAATAAGTTCTAAGGCATCCAATATATCCACACAATGGAATATGTGAAAAGGGATAAAAATGAAAACATATGTGTTTCTTATATTGGCATATTGAAACACACACACACACACACACACAAACAGAGGCAGGAATTACATGAAACTAATGATGATTATTTAATGGCAGAAAGGAGAAAGGTGAAAGCAATGGTTCTCATTATCTATATCATTTTTATTAGTGAACTATATTAACATAATAGCAAAAATCGGCAAAATTAATATGGAATTAAAAAATGGCTTCATTCTGTGTACAAAAATAATACCACTAGTTTCTACTGGAAGCATTACAATTAATGTCAGGAAACACCTGACTCAGCATCAAGGGCAACAGCGCTGCATGTACATTCCAGCATTTCCTGCTGAGTACCCCTTTCCTAGCCACAAGGAAGGCAGGCCTATGAGGCCAATCCACACAGCTTCTCAGTCTTTACAGTGTGAGATGACCAGTGGGTTATTCAGCGCTCCCATTTCCCATGAGAACAGATGTCAAAAGTCATGGGAATAGATGCCAATCCGTGCACTAACAACGAACTAGAAAGTGTACCTTCGTTCTTCACCTTTTCTAAAACAGTAACACTGATCCCCATCAATGCTGGTCTTACTGAAATTTATTTTGGCCTCAGAACCTTAGAGAAAGGAAGGTCTACACTGCCCTAACCAGCAAAGTGAGTCAACACTCAATCTACTACTGTGGACACAATGACAGGTATCATTTTTGATGACTGTTCTTTAATGTTAGGATTCAAACACAAGAAAACATATAAAGCCTTTTTGCAGACCAGCAGAGTTTGAAAGTAGGTCTTCATGGCCTTGCTTACAACTGTTACGTTATAATTCTGGGCTTCTACCAAGCTAGCAGGTAAAAAAAAATTATTAAAGGTTGGTTTAATTTGCATTTTTCTGATTATGAACAAAGACTGCCTAAGAGTAAGAAGTACAAAAAATATGGTACTTCTATGTCCTTAAGTGATCTAATGACATAAACAACAACTCACAAACATTTTATTTCAGTTGAAAAAAAATGCACTTCTTAGGATTTTTTGAGATATGGTCATGATGATGAACTGTAGAAATTTTAGAAAAATAAGCAAGGCGTATATATACTAAAAGCAAGGGAGAAAAATATTTTGAACATGTACAAAAACCTATTCTACTTTTTAAGTATAAGTAACTAACAGAAAAGATGGAATACAAAATTTAAAGCCTCTTTGCTAGCTTAATTGTAAAGTACCTTCTAACTAATCATGAAATGTCCGCCATATTTTCCCACACATTCTGGACTAACGTGAGGGAATTAAGCTGAAGAGCTCCTGGAGGCTGTCCAACATAGCTGCTCCCCAGTGAGAAATTCTCTCGTTCAAAGCACAACTGTCAGTGGGTGGCTTCCCCAGCTCACACCCAGCTCCAGTGTCAGCGCGGTCCAAGAGCTGCCAGCCTCTCTGCAAAAGCAGTGCCACGGCGCAGGGGACAACTCTTCCTTTTAAAAACCTCAGCACCCTTCCCTGCAACCCTAGAAAGGCCTAAGGAAAGGACTATGTTGTCACTAAATGAAAAAGACAACTTGCCTCGTAAAACCATTCTGTATAAGTTCTCTTTGAAGTTTCTGATCTTGAGCAGCATATTCAGAAAGTTCAGATTCCATCGCAGGGGGGAGAATGTTTGGAATAAATTTAGAAAATAAAGATGGAGCCATCTGAACCCACTCTGTGAGAGAGAAAAAGATGCAATCAAGAAATCATACAGATAAATAGAAAAGAAAAACTGTTCTTTTGTTTAAAGAATAAAAATACATATTAAGCCAAATTTAAAGCAAAGGGGGAAAAACTAATCAATCCCATTTTGTTAAATAAAAAATATCTCTTTACAGTATAAAGAAAACAGACATTTTTACTTTTCATAGATTTTTTACAGAATGAGGCCAGGGAACCTTAAATATGGAGGAAAACATCAATGAGATTGCCAAAGAACTCTGAGTGGGAGAAGACTTGGAAGAAAGAGACTGGGTGGTACTGTCAGTCCTACTAGCCATTAATTAAAACAATATAGTAGTCCAGGAACAGAAAACTAAGAGGTAATAATAAGCAGACATAAAAAGGAGGCAACACAATAAAAGGGACTGAAAGGACGGAGAATTTAATACGTAGGCTGGTGATAACTACTTAGTTTGTTGAAAATAATCTTTTGATCCATATTAAAGCACAACAAATTGAATTCATTATAATAAAAGAAAAATAAGTGGTTATCAAATTATTAAGAAAAACATCAAGAAAATAACTTACACAACAAAAAAGCAAAGAAGTCCCATGAAAAAATATTTCTACAAGATATAACAAAAGTGACATGATACCTTTACTACTCCAGTGTTTGTACTAATCACAAAGCAAGATAAAGGAGTGAAAGACAGGAATGGATACCTCACAAGAAAAATAAGAATCAAGTAATGCTAATATTCAGGAAAATTCAAGCTACAATAAACACCTCCTCCTCTGCTTCCTAGTGAACATTAAATATAAATAAAAACCAAGTATAACAAGACAGGGTGAAACCAGTATTCCCCTCCCTTGCTTGTGGTCCTCAATAAGCACCATTATCTCTTCTCAGTGTTTTCATCTAACCCTCTCAGAATTCCCCTCTAATAAAATAGTGTGGCTTTTTATATTAAAAAACATGTTTAAAAGTCTTTTTAAGTCCACTTTAAAAACTGCAACCTGAACAAATACGTCTAAATTTAAATGTGCCACTTTTATTACATCGTGCTGTATCAACAGTAAGTAAAAAGGGGGAACTAAAAAGATATCCAAAAGAACAGTTAAGTTCATGCCAGCAAACAAGCAAGCACTGCAAATGTTACAAGGGCTGATCTACGTTCTCAATAGGGTCTCTCCTGCCAACCCAGCTCACATATGGCTTTGGAAAGATTCTCACTGCGATGCTCTGGGGAGCCACTAATTAATAAGTCTGAGTTCCTTTTATGGAACTTCAGATAATCACTAAATTACTGATGAAGAAACAAAGAGGGAAAGGTGTAAAAAAGGCAGAGTAGGATTGAGCTTCTAAAGACCAGATGTTAACACTGCAACAGAATCTCCAAAAATCAGGGCTCCAGCCGGGCGTGGTGGCTCACGCCTGTAATCCCAGCACTCGGGAGGCAGAGGCAGGAGGATTGTGATGTGAGTTTGAGGCTGAGCTCAGGGCCAGCCTGAACCACAAAAGCGAGACCCTGTCTCCAAAAACCTAAAAAAAAAAAAAAAAAAAAAAAAAAAAATCAGGGCTCCAACATTTACAGGTAAACACGTTCCAAGTGATCAAATGTATGATGACCAGCACTTATGAAGCCATTGTGGAAGACACTTTTACACTAAAATTCAACTTTTAAAATAGTCCAACCTTAGTCTTCTCAGTGAATACAACTGCTATAATATGCCAGGAACATAACTGACAAGACATAGAAATGTCAAAATGTTTAATAGAAAGACCTCTGAAAATGCCCGTGGCAGAAAAAAGTTAGTATGCAGTAAAACTCACCTTGTGAAAAGGACAATCCTTGAGTACAGAATTCTCCTCACAAGCAGTATAAATCCTATTACAAGAACACTAACCTGGATAAAAGAGCCTATAGATAAACATGTATCTACAATTTTTTCTACCCGTGGTGATTAGTTTTGTTCTGGAACTTTGTTGCTCATGATAAAAGCCACAACTGATAAAGACTCACTCAGGAGGCAGAATTTGCCATACTGTACTTAAAAGCCTTCCAACATAAAAGAAGAAAAATATCATTCATAACCTAGACTCAAAAAATTTTCTGAGCTGTTCACCACACTGTAGTAAAATGGGATTAAAAAAGACTAAGAAATCAGTTTACATGTGAAATAAAATGCTTTTGCCACTTCATATAAACACTTCATAAAAGTAATTCCTCTAAAAATTTATGAAGAGGAGAGCTCAAGACCTGATTCATAATATTAATTAACAACAACAAGGCATGGTGGTACACACTTGTAATCCCAGCACTTGAGAGGCTGAGGCATGAGGACAGCCATGACTTCAAAGCTGGTCTGGCCTACACAGTGAGTTTAAGGCCAACCTGGGCCACTCAGTGAGACCTTGCTTCAATCAATCAAGCATGTAACAACATATCTAAATCTCTAGAAGTCACTGTTTAAAATAGCCTAAGAAAGGAGGCATTTCTGGAATCAGCCTAACCCAATACTAGTATTTCCAATTAACTTCTATTTTAGCAAAATAAATTCTGGAATATCTTTAAAGCTAATTAATTCACCAGTGAAGCCATCAATTCATTAAAATAAAAACACTATCAAATGCTAATGCATAACAACAATAGCAGCAGCATTTGCATGCCTATTATGTTATGAGGTACTACACTAAGCTCTTTGTATCATGTTTTATTTCAGTTAATCTTTAAACATCAAAAGAATTTCATAGAAATGTCATCATCATCAAAAAGACAATGTTCTACTCTGAGAACTACTGCAATCTCTCCCCATGGGCATTTCGTACCTGGCTAGATGACACTATGACAAGCTGGAGGTTCTGGTTTACAAACAAGAAAATACCTACAGAGATACCCAGGCAGTTCTTAAATCCACAATGTTTTTATTCGAAGATAGATGTTAAGATAATTTAGAAACCATGACTTTTAATACAGTACTCTTTTTTGTTGTTGTTGTTGTTGTTTTTTTTGTTTTTTTTTTTTTAGGTTTTTTGAGACAGGGTCTCGCTTTTGTGGTTCAGGCTGGCCCTGAGCTCAGCCTCAAACTCACATCACAATCCTCCTGCCTCTGCCTCCCGAGTACTGGGATTACAGGCATGAGCCACCACGCCCGGTACTGTGGTATGTGGTACTGGTTGCTGCTGGGTGTGGGTCTCCACACCCAGTATTGTTATGTGGTTACCGGGGAATCGAACCCGGGCCCTTGCGCTTGCAAGACAGGCGCCGGAACCACTGAGCTAACTCCCCGGCCCAATACAGTACTCTTTTGATTCTGCTCTTCTAATACCTTCCCAAAAATCCTTATGAATTGACTCTAACTTTCCCAGCACTTCTAGATTACTTGTCAATTACAAAATAGGACTAAGACAGTAAGAGCTGCCAATGTGTATAACTGTACACATTTGTGGTATGAAGTAGTAAAGAAGAGACTTCAGTAACAACAAAGACAGAGATTAAGGCCAAACATGAGACTCCATTTTGTCTGAAGTTTATCCTATCATTATTTCTTGCATTTCCCCCCCCTAGGAGCTATAAAAATCAAACTGATTCTCACTAGCACAGAAAGAGGTCCAAATAAGTTCTGAGTTTACATTTCACAGTGATCAATATCAATTGTTTTTCTTGCTGTAGCAAAGCTAAATGCCACTTGGTCTCTCAAGACTCATAAAGAACCACTGCCCTCTTGGATGAGGCTGTGACATAAATAAGCAAACAAGTCCAAGCCCAAGAGAAATGAATGATTTTTACCTGGTCTGAGAGTATATAAGCCTTTCACGATGTTTGCCATAGTTGAAGGTGTGACCTGAAATGGTGTTGACTGGGCTTCTAAAAGTAAAGCTAAAATAAGAAGACATGAAAAAAGGATTAACTCTTTTGTCAAGGTTTCTCCTTCTATTATTTTTTCTCTCAAAGACCAAAAGGTAAACAAATGCAAGAAAAATGAGCCCAAGCGAACTAAGGATTTAAAAAAACTGTGGTAGCTTAATTCAGTAGATAAATATCTAATGATGGCCAGCTGGAACACTAATAGAAATGAATGAGCTCATGGACGTCCTAAGGAGAGGTAATTTTCCAAAAGCATTAGTGTTTATGGCACTTAGTGAATGAAAACACTTCCATTATATCTAGAAGGTAGCTGGTAACAGAAAAAGTCTGAGAACTTGTGTTTCAATCTAAATTTTATATACTCTACATAACACCACTGAAAGACTGATCATATACACAACTCTACTAATAAACTTATTATAAGTAGTAGTTTTCTTCTAAAAGTCATGTGTTGAGAGAAACAAGAAACTTTCAATGATCTCACTAACAAGAGGTCAATAAATCACATAGTTCTAAAACTAGAAGAGTGTGGGGAGGGTAGGGAAAAGGGGGGAAATGAGAATCAAGATGTGTCATGTACAGGTACAAACTCTCAGTGTTGACTTTCATCATAATATATGTATAAAATTTACCAATAAAATCAATTAAATAAAATAAAACTAGAGGGCCAGGGAGTTAGCTCAGTGGTTCCAGTGCCTGTCTTGCAAGTGCAAGGACCCTGGTTCGATTCCCTGGTAACCACATACAATACTGGGCATAGAGACTCATGCCCAGAAGCAACCAGTACCACATACCACAGTGCCGGGCATGGTGGCTCACGCCTGTAATCCCAGCACTCGGGAGGCAGAGGCAGGAAGATTGCTGTGATGTGAGTTTGAAGCTGTGCTCAGGGCCAGCCTGAACTACAAAGTGAGACCCTGTCTCCAAAAAAAAATAAAATAAAATTAGAGAACACCAGTGATCTCTAGACCAAGCTCTCTTTAGGAATTACTGTGTTGAAGTCTAGGGGAGTTAAGTGCCTTTCTGAGTCATCCTCACCTCCTCTGCTCTGTCAAGTGGTCCTCAGTGCTACAAGCTTCCCTTCTGGCATCTGTCTTTTTTATGAATTTATTCTAAAAATTAAAACTAAAATTCAATTTTATTTTACAAGCCCATAAGTATGAAAGGACAATACCACAGAGCTGACAGAAAACTGGCGACCACTGCAGTGAGAAGTCATCACTGACAGTCATCACATGAGACTGTCCTCATGCAAGAAGACACTTTGTGAATACTAAGCACCAGTTACTTTTCAGCAGAGAGTGCTCATTTTGCCGTGCCATGCTACTTTAAGTCATGACCTCCTCAGTTTCTGGGCTTAGGATTTAAGAAACTGGCAGTTCCATTTCTTATACCTTGTGACTTTTACTCTTGGAGGAAAGAGGAAAGAAACCCAAAGCCATACCAAACTAGCAGCACACAAGTCAGCCACTGACTGCTACTGTTTTAAGCCACTATGTTCCTAGACAGTCTGCCACACAGCAATAACAATACTAACATTTCCAAGTATATCTGAAGCCCAAAGAAAGTTACCAATCAGAGTTTAGAAAAATCACAGAAATTGAGTGGTTGTGCTTTGTTACAGTAAGCAGGTGATAAAAAAAATGTTACACTAGAGACAAGATACCAATCCTTAAGAGCACTGTTGTTCTGTTTGGGTCCATTTTAATCTTTGCATTAGCTTCTATAACTCTTTTTATTCTTTTACGATACTAGGGGTCGATCTCAGGACCTTGATCTTTTGAGGCAGGCACAGTGCCAAAGAGCTAAATGACCGGCCCTTGCCTTAGCAAAGGTAATGACTGTATCTGCCCTATTGGGTGATGAGAATTAAACAAGTTAGTACTTGTAAAGTATCTAGAACAGATCCTACTGCACATAAATATTATGTGTTTTCAAAAATCTTTTCTGATGATTATCACTGTAACACTGTTAAACATTTAGAGTCCTTTGTTGTGAAGCCTAAACCAGTATGACTAGTGGTTACTTTCAGTATCTCTTACTCTAAGGCCAATGCCTAGTGAGTGTCCAGTATATATGTAATAAATTCAGTTTTATCCAATTTAAAGACTTTTTCAGTATATTTGGAAGAGGTATATCTACCTTTAAGTGTCACTTGTATTGAAAACCAGATAGCAAACAAAAGAAGTCATTTGTTACTGCTTTTCTCTCACTAAATCAATGTTTTATTCTTTTGAATATTCTCTTCTACATGCCCAATAAATTTCATTTCCAAATCATTAGCAAGTTTAAAAACTAATTTACAAAGAAAATAAGCTTTTCTATCAGATGGTAGCACTTTTCCATAGAATTTTAACACAAAAGAAAATGTTGTGGTATGTTTTGCAACAAAAGCAAAGACAACATCAACAACAGAAAAAATGGCTATAACAGTTACACTGTCTCATGAAATAATATTCAAAGATGTTTTTAAATATCTGTGCATCTTTAGAAAGATGTGTTCAAGATTCTGAGTCTCTATGTTACATTATGGAATCCTTTGAAAAGATAATAATAAAACATGTATTATGTTCATCCAGATCCTTATCTGAAACCCTATCTTTCTAAAATAAACTGGCCCAATGTTTAACAACTCCATCTTTTTTTTTTTTGAGACAGGGTCTCACTTTGTAGTTCAGGCTGGCCCTGAACTCACTATGCAACTCAGGGTAGCCTCAAACTTGTGGCAGTCCTCTTGCCTCTGCCTCCCATATGCTGGAATTACAAGCATTAGTTCAGCTCCATCTCTAAATTTAAAATTAAAAATAGAAAAGAGACTGAATGGTCAAGCTTAGAAAAATTCTTTTGTAAGTTCTGGTAGAAATTCACTATACTAGCAGCTAGTTATGATTAACAGAAAAGCAACAAAATACATACTACAAATTGAAGTATGTACTAATTCTTGAAAACGCATCAACATGTGTATAACGCTTCGTAGAATACGAGCTTTAAAAGGATACTGAGACAGTAAGCCTGAGGCTTCCTAAGCTCTATGGAAAGCCATATCCTTTTAGAAATGAAGCAAGAGGTACCACCCACTGTAAGGCAGACAATCTGGTATTGGGGAGAGAAGAAGAACTACCTGGTCACTGCACTGTAATCATCCACAAAGCCATGTTAAGTACTTCAGAAGTCCTAATTCACAGAAGAGAAAATGCAGGACCACAAGAGGTAAGATGCTTACCCAGCAACTTCTACTAATGACTTTCCCCTTGTGTCTCTACCTATTAAATAGGTTAGACTTCAACACTTCCTGATATCTAGTTCAGATGTCAACATAGGTTCATATGACAATGCCTGGGGCGGTGTGCTATTAGTGTTCTCTGACTTCCACAATAAGCGGAATTACTGGATTACTTACGCATTAGGCTGTAAATGTGCTTTTCTGCAACGTGTTCCGTAAACAGCTTTATAAGGTCATCTTTTAAATCTCTGTTAAGCTTGGTTTCGATGTAAAACTTATTCTGAAAAAGAAATAGTATTTTATGCATCAAATGGAAATAAAGATTAGTTTCATGAACTGAAACATTAAACATCTCAGCAAATGATGCAGATTAACATCATCAAATAATAAGAGCCCTACTACATGTCTTTCTGGCATGTATTTATTCTCACTTGGTAGTTCAGGCTGTCTTTCTGGCATGTTTGAGGCTACCCTGAGTTGCATAGTGAGTTCAGGGCCAGCCTGAACTACAAAGTGAGAATAAATACATGCCAGAAAGCTATTTTTTCTGTCTTTATTCCAAGAGTAAGAAACAACACTATGAACTCTAACAGCACTACTGTAGAAGACATTACAGAACCACACCAACTGACATGCTCTTTGAAAGTTTTTATCAGCCAGTGGTGATGGTATATACCTGTAGCTCTCTAAGAGGCTGAAGTAGGAGGACCTCAAATTCTAGTCCAGCTCAGGAAACTTTGTGAGTCTCTTTTTCAAAATAAAACATAAAAACAAGGGTCAATGATGGAGCTCAGTGTAGGTATCAGTCAGCCTAGTGGGCTGACCAAGACCTCCAGATCCATCCCCTCTTACACTTGTTATGTGACTTGGCTACTCATTGGCTTATACCCTCTGTGAAGTGGGGTTCCGAACAACTGTTCCTTAGAATTCATTCTTCAATTCTGGGGAACACAAAGTCAACGTATCTGATACCTCTCAGGCTGATATAGAGGATATTATTTCCCCTTATCACTTGGAGGTCCTCATTCTTCCCAAAGGTTCCAGTCTATTCTGGGAGAACTACTGTACACTGTTTCCAAAATACTTCTTATATATGGGTACTTTTCCTTAAAAAGAAAATACTTGCTTAAGAGGAAATATTACACACTGTTTACACCTCACTTTTCACTGTAAAGTTAAATCCCAGACTATTCTTCCCTGAAGGAAAATATATGTCATTATTTTAACTGCATGTTTCTCTACTGTTTCCCATTTATTAGTTCCAATAATTTTTCCAGTCCCAATTTTGTTATAGATGTACAGTATTTGTAATTGCTTATGAGTTTTTTTGTATTTCTAGAGATATAACTCCTGAGTTTTTCAGGGACTATGAATTAACATTTCTACCAAAACTGAACTTATTCCCCTACAGATTCATCAGAACTGAGTATTAATAAACCTTTTCAATTTCATTAAAAGTTTTTTTTTTAAGTTTTGTTTTAGTTTGCCACTCTTTAATTAGGATGTTGGATACAGTATTGTTTGTAAGTCATTTGTATTTTTGTGAATTACCTATTCATTTTCCTTTGTCCACTTTTCAACAGAAAAACAGGGATGTCTTTTTTCTAATTCATGAAAATTGATTCTTTATGAAAGAAAATAAATCTGTTTCATACTTCACAAATTTACTGTAATTTTCCCCCAACTACATTTTACTTCTGGTATTTTACTACACAAATATTTTTAAACTTCATATTGTCTGTTTAGTATTTTCCCCCATGACTTGTAGGCCTGTGTGTCACTTAGAAGGCCTTTTCTCATTCTAAGGCTGAATGATTCCCTCTGATTCTCTAGTATTTCATTTTTAAAGGTTTATTCCATTTAGAATTTATTATAAAGAACACAGCATTATCAGACTCCTCTACTCTCCAGTGACTATCAGTTATCTCAACAACAGCTAAGGAACAACCGGAGCCATCCTATCCTTATTGATCTTAAATGTTCTTTTCTCTTTATTCAAATGCCACATGTACTTGTGTTTTCTGGTTCCCACTGCTTTCATTTATTTACCCCTGAGCCTTTAATTACTACAGTCTTCTCATTCATTTCAATACCTGAGAAGGATTAACACCTTTTATTATTACTGCAGCTTTTATGACTGTTAGTTTCATTCTTTTCTCATACAAATTTTATCAAAAGTTTGCCATATTTCCTTTCTAAAAAACTGTTTTCCCTTCCAGAAGTATTTGGTCAAGTTTATTTTAATTAATTTTTTAAAAAATAGCTACTTTCATAATTGATTTTTAAACCAAAATTTAGAACAAAATTGAACTGACAGTATACTTTAAATTAGCTATCTTACCCTTGTAGTTTATACATAAAAATAAAAGATAAAATAATCATTTTAGTCCCAAAGGAAAAATATTTACATTTTTCTGTTGACATATCACAACTGTTAACATTTAAAAGCTTAAAGTACAGCACCTTAATATGTACCTCCTATTATTCATAAGCAACCAGTCCATTAAACAGAACTGTATGAAAATTTCATCAAGTATTTAGCAATTCTTCAAGTTATTTTATCTCTTTAAATAATAAGATATTCAACTTTTTAAGTACAATGAAGTTAAATTCTAAAATCCTAAATAAAAATACAAAATTATTTTTATTTGATCTGTTTCCTTCAATGAGAAATTTTCTGGTAATTTAAGGTCTCAAACACTATTGTCTTGTTTCATGATAATTTGTATGTATGTATGCCTATTATTTTTGCAATCTCAAACACTATTGTCTTGTTTCATGATAATTTGTATGTATGTATGCCTATTATTTTTGCAAAACACTGAGTTTCAATGTGGATATTTTCATACATGTATGTAACATAGTGATCCTATCAATCTCCCACTGCCCTTTCTTAGACCTTTTCTCTCCTTTCCCCTATTTCCCTCTACTTATCAAATAATACTCTACCTTCTATTTTCATGCTATTTCCTTTTGTAGAGTCTACATACTAGGGAAAACACTTGATACTTGTTAAGTCTGGCTTATTTCACTTAACATGAAGATCTCCAATTTCATCTACTTCCTTGCAAATGACACATTTTCTTTATCCATTCATCTGTTAATGGGCATCTAGGTCATTCCATACCTTGTCCTACAATAAACATGACTATGTAGGTAGCTCTATGATATGCTAAGTTTAATTCTTTTGGGTATACAGGGTATAGCTAGATCATATATGGTAGTTCTATTTCTTGTTTTTGGAGAAATTTTCGTGCTGATTCCCATGGTGGCTAAACTAATTTACACTCCCATCGACAGTGGAGAAAGTTTTGTTTTCTCCTATATTATTGCCAGCATTTTTTGTTTTTATATTCTTGATAATTGCCATTTGGTCTAGGGTAGAATGGAATCTCAATGTAGTTTGGACTTGTATTTCCCCAACAGCTATTCATATAATCCCTGGTCATTTGTAAAGTGCCTATTAATTTAAAATAGTCACACAGACTTTTAACAAAGATAATTCTGATAAAACTTCAAAAAATTTGTCTTTTATTTCTATGACTGCAAAGGACATTTTGCTGATTATGTCCCTATCAGGTTAACATTTCTAATTATTCTCGTATGTATTTTTCCAACTAAGAAAATACAAAATTTTAAAAACTTTTCTCTTCTGGACAATAAAAATAATTTATATAACCAATTTTCCCACATAACTAGAAAGCAAATGACTTATGGTCTATACAAAAATATTATAATTAATTTTCATTTTAATATCTAAGAACCCTCAATTCAATTTTTCTAGGTGGAAGAGTAACTTTGAAATTTACTTATTTTTACATGTATGGGTTTCTTTAACAAAGCAACAATGGCATAAGAAAAGAATGCAAATTATTTTTCTCCCTTATTCAACCTAATTCTTAAAAATTAGCTATTCATGTCTTCTTTTAATCGATTTTATCAGTACATTTTATATACGCATTATGATCACAATCAACACTTAGAATTTGTACCAGCACATGACAGACTTCTCATTTTTCCCATTCCCCTGCCTACCTTACAACCCTCCACCTCTTATAAATATATAAGCTGTTTCCTTTCTTTTTCTTTACCATAGCTATTCGTGTCTTAAAATCACGAAAATTCAAGTCATGATAATTAAATTTTTATTTTCTTTTATTTCCCTAACCCACTAGTCAATATGCTCACTGGAAATGACACTAAAAGGCACACACAAAAATGAACAACCTAATCATCTGCCCTTAACTCCCTTATCTACAAACAGGCACCAGGATCTATGCATCAAGCTCCCCTTCTACTGATTTTTGATACTGAAAACATTAATATGGTGAAAATAGGGGCCTCCTAGAAAGAAAATGAAGTATTTGCTAAGTCACTGTAAGATATTTGCCTAACATATACCACTGATGAATAATCTATGAGAGGATTTCACCAAAATGATATAACAGGGCTACGGCCAGGCTTCCTGATCCTTTCCGAAGTTCATTTGGCTGATCCAGGTGGAATTAATGCTACTATTATCAATAGTGTTTTAACTAGTTTTATAATTCATAAAGGAGTTCTGATAATTAAACCAAAAGCCTCTTGTCAATTTTTTCTGAGATAAATTTGGTTACAAAAGAGAATAAAACCAAGTTTCTTCTGCATTATATTAACAGTAAAATTCTGATTAACTTTTAAAATCGTTAGCTGTACCCAAAGAATTAAGTTTAAATGAAAATAAGAATTTATAGGTTTAAACAAAAATTATGAGTTATAAGGTCTTTTGGAAAGTGCTTTCTAAATTGGAGGTAGTAGATGCTGTTCTCGTTTTTTTTAAATAAAGTATGTTTCATGAAAAATGATCATTTTTGAGACTGGTATTCCACATAGAGCGGTGTATGTGCAACAGAAGGCAGGATCAACCAAACATGGTTCTCTAAACTAAGAAACAAACAGAAGTGGTACAAATTCTCAATGTTGATTGAGATCATGATGTGTACATAAAATGTACCACTGAAGAATTCAATTTAAAAAAAAAAAACAGAGACGTTAGAATAATGCCTTCTAGGGATCCTTCCATTCAGTATGAACACTAACATTAAGATTCCATAACTTGGGCCAGGAATTTAGCTCATCTGGCATCTGCCTTGCAAGTGCAAGGTCCCAAATTCAATCCCCGGTAACCACATACAACAATGCTGGGCGTGATGGTCACACCTGTAATCCCAGCACTTGGGAGGCAGAGGCAGGAAGATTGCTGAGTTCAAGGCTGAGTTCAGGACCAGCCTGAACTACAAAAGTTAAATCCTGTCTCAAAAAAACTTTAAAAAAAAAAAATTCCATCACTTCATATATTTAAAAGGGTGAGAAAACTAATCAACAAACTACAGCTTATAAATTATCCTCACAGAAAACTCTACAAATAAAAGAGATCATCAGAGTTAAATTAACATTTTATTGGTTTACTTTTTACAGATCTTCTTACTTGGCATTCATCACATACTCTTAAGTGTTTGCCTTCATCCTCCTCTTCTTAAGGAAATCTTATTCTGTAAACCCTCGACTTAAAAGGAGTTCCGTTCTGGGAGAATGTTCATAAATTGGATTTATCTGTTGCCCTACAAAGTGAATCTTGTGCAGTACACCTGTGAAAGTTTGCAACGCAAATCATAGTGAGCTGGGAAATGTATACCTTTATTTTCCCAGGACCAAGTGCAGTGAATTTCACAGGACAGAAATGAAAGCTCACGCGTTGACTATTTTTGGTTAATTCATCAACTGTTACTTATGGAATTTCAAATCAGAAAAAGGGAGAAATAGTTCTGTGTCGGCTATAAAACATTACTGAAATAAGTTAATTTCCACTTTTCAAAATTACACAAAATAGAGTAAAATAGAACACTTCTAACTCTCTGCATCTTTTGAAAGTAGCAAACAGCCCAAACTTACCATATATATGAAAAGAGGCACGATGCTCTGCAATGCTCCCATATATTGCCCAAGAGCTATATTAAATCTTTCAATATAGAGGTCTGGAGGGCTGGCCTGTGAAAAAGGAGGTAAATGTGATCATTGTGAGAAACCAGGTCAATGTTCTTCCACCACATTTGAAATGCAAATAGACTTCAAATGAATCAAAAAGTCATACTAGAGATTCACAACAAAGAAAAGGAGGTATCTTTATACATTAGGTTAGAATTTCTATCTTGTTCCAAAGACTGTTATGTAAAACTGACCTTTGATTTAGCCATGTTTAAAAAATGTATAGCCTCAACATGTTTATTAAAAGATCTGTTCTCTTACTGAGTAAAAGGTATTCAAAATGAAGATAAGCAAAATTTGAAAAATTATTACTGAATTATGTAGGTATTTTTTCATAGGAACCAATTATTGGGGGCTAGGATGAGGGCAAGGAGGAACTCACAAAAGTAGAATAGGCATAATATTAAAATAACTAGTTTCTGTAATTACCTTAGGCACAGTAACATTCGGAGTTCTATAACTTGGTTGTAAAAGTTTCCATAGCTAACTAATAATAAATAAATATTAGTTAGAAAGCAGGAACTAAAATGATCCATATATCTTAGAGAGTAATGTGACATAATGCATGCCTATCTAATTCACTGTTACAAAATAGTCACAAAATCATCAAGAAAACACTTCCAACTTTATCATGTTAGAGATCGAAGCACACAGCCCTCTAAAATTCACAAATGTATTTTGAAGCCCTAGTGTAGCTCTATCTGAGGTAAAGGAGTATCTGACCCTACATGGGGTCCAAGAGTGAGGCCTTGGTCCTGAAGGATTAGTGCCCTCATACAGAGAGAACCCAAAGAGCTTGCTTACCCCACCCTCACCCCCACAATACAGCTCTCAGAAAAGGCTGTGTGAGGCTGTAGTGAGAAAGCCAACAGTCACAGCCAGGAGAGCCCTCTCCAGGAACTGAGTCACTGGTATCCTGACCTTGAAACTTCCAGCCTTCAGGACTATAAGAAACAAACTTTTGTTTAAGTCACCCAGTCTGTGGTATTTCGTTGTGGCAGTCCAAATGAAAACACTGTTTTTTACATGACCATCCATGTACTATTTCACACTCTAAAATCTTAATATTAAAAAAATCTGAATAAGGCAATACATTTCCCTAAGATTAGAGCATTAACAAATATCAACCAGGTATTCCAATTAAGAATTTGCTCCTGAAGCCAGGGAGTTAGCTCAGTGGTTCCGGCGCCTGTCTTGCAAGCGCAAGGGCCCGGTTCGATCCCCGGTAACCACATACCATACTGGGCATGGAGACTCATGCCCAGCAGCAACCAGTACCACATACCACAGTGCCGGGCGTGGTGGCTCACACTTGTAATCCCAGCACTTGGGAGGCAGAGGCAGGAGGACTGCTGTGACGTGAGTTTGAGGCTGAGCTCAGGGCCAGCCTGAACTACAAAGCGAGACCCTGTCTCAAAAAAAAAAAAAAAAAAGAATTTGCTTCTGGGCCATGGTACTGGGTATGGGAAAAACACCATGTAAACAAAACAGTCTACACAAAGTCCAACATGTGATGCTCTCATAATCTGACAACTGTTGTCTTACATACAAAATCTTAATTTCAAACAAGGCTATTTAGAAATGGCACATTAAAAGCTTACTATATAACAAATAAAGATTTATCAAATTATAATACCATGGTTAAATTATTTTAGAAATATCCAAATATTTCAATTCTATTTTAAAGTAAGATTAAAGTCACTTTTTTTCAGTTCTACTTAGTCATTCTTCAAGCCTTATCTTACTTCCTCTCAAATAAAGGCAGACAGTACACCACACACATCCAGGCTGATCTATGCCACTAACTAAAAGCCCCTCCCTGGAGGGCAGGATCTGTGCCTTATTTGTACATTTCCACTTGCCTAGAACACACCACAGATAAATGTGTTTTTCCAAGGACAGGGTCTTCTTGACATCTAAACTTTAAATCTAATCTAGCCTTATTTAAATCTATATTCCCATCTTACTACTTAACGAGGCTATGTGACACTGAACAAGACATTTAGTCTCCTGAATTTCAATTTCCGTACTAAATAGAAAAGATATCAACTATGCTACTTCAACATATGCTGAGAATAAAAGAAAATAATGAAAAAGTACTTGACAAATGCCCACTATGGACAGGTAACTAGTAATACTAAATAAAACTGTTTTCTGAATTATCAAACTATTTGTCAAATACTTTAGAAAAATC
The DNA here is from genome assembly GCA_004026965.1 of Petromus typicus. Taxonomy (NCBI): domain Eukaryota; kingdom Metazoa; phylum Chordata; class Mammalia; order Rodentia; family Petromuridae; genus Petromus; species Petromus typicus. The sequence continues at coordinate 106,687 of PVIR01000551.1, forward strand.
CATTAACATTTTAAAAAGCATTCTTTGTTAACTAAATAAATTGGGAAAAATGGTTCCACAGTCTAGATGAACTTTTAAATATCATTAATGAAAAAAGTCACATGCATTTCTTCTTCTAAACTGCTTCAAAGAACTCATGAAATGATACTTCAGCATTCAAAGAAATCTTTAAAGTATCATCATACTTAAAAGTATCATAGAAGTCACTGCATTAAAATAACTTTTCCCTTTTCATAAAGACACTCTACCCAAGTTAGAAATACAAACACAGATCAAAAGGCATATTTAACAGCAAGCAGAATAAATAAAATTGAATTCTTTATTCCTTTTAAGAATTCCCAAAGCTCAAAGCTTATGAGTAATAAAAGTTACTTTTTACATGAAATCAAATGTCAGAAGACTTTTGTCTCTCACATTCATTTCATGCAGCACTTACTTGAACCCTTTCAAATAAAACAACTATAAATTGTAACTGACTTCTAAAATAAACCTGATCTTTTCTAGCAAACTAGAAATAAATGTCATTAAAATCTTGAAATAAACGCCATCTTTAAATAAGCCATCTTTAAAATTATTGTTCCTTAAAACAAAGTAACAAGTATACTTTGGGCCCCACTGGGAAAAATGCTATCCAGTTTGATTTACATTATTTTAATATTACAGTGGTGGACCTGGACAGTGAATGAAATTCTTCTTTTCAAACAAAAAAAGAAAAAGCAACCTTCCAGTAAAATAACTATTACTCCAAACTCGCTACAACTTTTTATAGTACTCTGAAATTCATAAATACAGCCAAGTAGGAATGATTATTTTTTCCTATATCTCTTTGTGTGTGAAAATCTATTCATTTGCTTTAACATTCAAAATAATTCAAATTCACCCTTTACCCTAAAGCAACCCTTAATTTTTTCATATGCTTCCAAAGGAATTATAACTTTATACAAAAATTTAATTGTCTCACTTATAGCTTTTTCCACAAATGCTAAAGTTTAACAAAACTGACTTGTACCTCTCCCAACTATCTTCAAGTCTGTTCTATTCTAGTGATTCTAGAACCCTTAAAAAAGTAACTTAAGGGCTGGTGATTTAGCTCTGTGGTTCCGGCGCCTGTCTTGGACAGAAGCACAAGGACCAGGGTTCGATCCCCAGTTAACCACATACAATACTGGGTATGGAGACTCACGCCCAGCAGCAACCAGTACCACATACCACAGTGCCGGGCATGGTGGCTCACGCCTGTAATCCCAGCACTCAGGAGGCAGAGGCAGGAGGATTGTTGTGATGTGAGGCGGAGGCTGAGCTCAGGGCCAGCCTGAACCACAAAGCGAGACCCTGTCTCAAAAATAAAAAAAAAAGTAACTTAAAATTCCATAGCAGTGATCACCTTTCTCTTCAGCTAGATGCAGTGGCATGGGGTCTACAGCCCCAGCTACATATGAAGCTGAGAGAGAAGGAACTTGAAGCAGGGAATCACATATGACACTAAACAGCTTGTCTCAAATCAAGTAGTCAATTAAACAACATTCATTCTAACGTGACAATAAACTCCTCACATCATAACCTATTTTACGAAAAAATCATTTTCCAAAACAAAAAATTTCAGGGTCATTATTGTGATACTTTCAAGTCTATTACAGCTGGGATTAGTAGATGATAGCTGGATTCTTATTCGTGTTTCCATACTGAATCAACTGTGATGTATTGTTCTGAAGTTAATGGAAGCCATTTATCACAGATATGTACACATGGAAAAGAAGGCATGTTTTATCTTCAGGTAAATGTTGATATTATCTAAAATATGACAAATGGTAGTCTCAAAGCTTGGCATGATATGAAATCAGAAACCTATGAATGAAATTTTATACTCTATTAAAATAAACTTATTTATCTTGTGGTTTGAATGGATCTTCAACACATTTTCTATCATCATATATTAAGCATGTGCAAAATACTGAGCTATACAGACCTAGATATTTCTTTAGACAGCATCAAGAAGAAAATACATTTGTTAGTATCACACCTATTTCACCAGCAAACCCTTTTTAACTATTGGAAGGCTATCAAGGTCCTAGCGGGAGACATAAATGTTCCAAACTTCTAAGACTGACAAATCCTGGCAGCTGTTTTTCTTCAACAGACTCAATTCACTCATTTCTGAAAATACAAATACTTAAGTCTAAATAATCACAGAGTGGTTTGTCAACCATTCCTTCTGTCAAATAAGAATGAGTGGGCAGAGCTAGTCTGCTAAAACCTACACACACTGGTGCTTGTCAAAATAAGCACTTGGACTATGCTTTCCATTTCTTCACACAGACCAGCTTTAAAGTACCAAGTCTCAACTCAATAAAATGAGTAATTTTCACTGCTTCACCTTGGGCATTCCTAGGTAAAACTGCCTTTAAGTTTTTATTTTAATGTAGGCCCAAAGAAGTAAAGCTTTGTATAAGGACCTAGCATCATTTTTGTACCATCAGCACAAATGCTCACAGAATGAAAGGATTCTTATTCATGTTTCCATACTGAATCAACTGTGATGTATTGTTTTGAAGACTAAGACCTGAATAAAAGGAGGAAATAGTTATGATTTTGCAGACACCTTGAAAAGAATTTAGGAACACTTCAGAGTATTCAAAAAATATACATTTTTAAATTCATTGTTGCTTTTAAATTTTTATTAGTACACATGTTTACATCACCTAATAAATACATTCACTGTGGACAGTTGGTACATGTGGATGACATCTTCTTCATCTATTGAATCCTCCCTCCCTTTTGCAGAGATCCATCTCCCAGTTTCCTATTATCTGTATTTTATTTTGCTTTTTATTTAAAGTTTGAGCTTCTTACATAAGAGAAAACAAGTGATATTTAAGCTTATATGTCTGATTTCACTTAACATTACAGTCTCAAGTTATATCCATTTTCCTACAAATTAATTTATCCTTCCTTCTAGCACAATAGTACTACACTGAGCATAAATACCACATATTCTTTATCTATTCATCTGCCAATGGACATATACGTGATTTCCAAAATTTAGCTATTATGCATTGTGCTGCTATAAACATACATAGTATTTATGTACCACTGTAATATGGTCTTTTGGGAAGACACCTAGAAGGTGACTAGCTGGATCAAATGGAATTTCCAGTTTTAGTTCTTTGAGGAATCTGTACCCTGATTTCTAAAGTAGTTATAATGGTTTACATTGCCACCAACGGTGCAGATGGAGTCCTTTTCCACACATTCTCATTAGATTTCCTGGATGGTCATTCTTTCTGGAATAAGAGAGAATCTCAGTGGTGTTTTAATTAGCATATCTGCAAAAGTCAACAATGTTGAACATATTTTCAAGTATTTCTGGTCATTTGTACTTCTGAGAAGCATCTATTGCACGTTTTCTGATGGGATCTTTTATTTATGGGGCTCAATTTTTTGAGTTCTTTATATTAATACTCTGTCCACAACATAGCTGACAATTATTTTCCCTATTTGGTAGGATGTCATTTCACTCTGTTAGTTGTTTCTGCCACTCTGCTTTTAATTTGATATAACCCCACTGGATGATTCTTGATGTTATCTCTTGTACAATTAGGATTCTGTTCAGAAAGTTCTTATCTACAGCTATGACTTGAAGAGTTTTACCTATTTATCTTCTAGTAGGTTTTGTTTTAGAGCTTTGATTCATTTTGATTTTAGTCTAGTACATGGTAAGAAATATGGATCTAGCTTCAATCTTTAGCATGTGGACAGACAGTTCTCCCAGTACCATTTGCTAAAGAATCTATCTTTTCTCCAGTGTATGTTTTTGTCAAATAAAATGGATGAATTATCTGTGTCTATTTTGTTCTACTGATCCACATGTCTGTTTTTATCACTGTACCTTTATAATGTAACTTGAAGTCCAAGTCTGTGTTGCTTCCTGCTTTGCCTTTGTTGCTCAAGATTGTTTTTGTTATTATGAGTCTATTCTGAGTTTCTTCTGACTCCATATGAAATGTAACACTGTTTTTTATAGTTGTGTGAAGAAGTTCCTGGTGTTTTGATCGGGATGGCATTAAATCAATACATCAATTTTGGAAGTATAATGCTGGTTTGTTCTATCCAAGAAGAGGAGATGTCTTTCCATTTTCTAAGATCTTTTGATCTTCCTTTGATCTACTTTTTCTGATAGTATTATATGTTTTGTTGTAGAAGTCTTTCACTTCTTGGTTAGACTAATTCCTAAGTATTTCATTTTTCTCAATGCTATTATAAATGGAACTGCTTTCCTAATGTTTTTCTAGGTGAGTTCATTATTAGTGTACAGGAATGGCACTGATTTTTGTATGTTCATTTTGTATCCTGCTACACTGCTAGACTTGATTATTACTTCCAGGAGTCTCTTGGTAGAACTTTTTTAGGTCTATGTAAAAGATCATGCTAACTGCAAATGGTAATTTAACTTCTTCCTTTTCTTTACAGATCCTTTTGATTTCTTTCTCTTACTGATTGCTCTGGCTATTGTTCTGAGTACATATCGAACAGCAGTGCCGATACCTTATCTTTCTCTTAGAGTTTCTCTTCATTTAAATGATACTAATTGTTGGCTTCTCATAAATGGCTTTTTTCAGATTACTTCTTCTGCTACTCTTCCAGAAAATTCTTAAAATAAAATCCCACCAAGCGCTCTTTCCAGGAGACGGCAGTTGCTTTACTGGAGCCACTCACCAGCTACTGCAGTGCAGTGTCTACTGCTCCATTCCACTGGTGTGTCTCTTCTCCGTGATGGCCTCTCAAGTCACCCACTTTCACTGTCTCTTTGTAGGTTGACTCTTCCTTTCTCACACAAGCCTGGAGCTGGGGAGAAAGCACAGACTAACCCTCTCCTTTTTCTGTGCTCTGATCCAACTCTTCATTTTCTCTGTAGACTCAAATTTTCCCATCAGATCCTTCCTGGGCTCTAGCTCCCTCCTTTCTTCCCCAAATAGTTATTTTCCTCTGTCTGGATCTGAATCTCGGAGAGACTGATTTGCTGCTGCTTACAACTGTGTCATCTTCTCAAATGTCCTTAGCTTTTGTCCAACTGAGGTAAAGTCCTTCTACATCTATTTTCTTCAGTTATTACCATGAATGTATGCTGAATTTGTGAAAAGCTTTTTTTGCATCTATTACTTTCTTCTGTTTATATGTGTATTATATTTATTAATACATGTTAAACCACACCTCCACACTTAGAGCGAGACCTACTTGATCATGATGAATAATCTTTTTGATGATTTTTGCTACACTGTATTGGCCTAACTCTTGATGAGGATTTTTGGTATTTATTTTTGTTAAAGAGATAGGCTTGTAGTTTTTTTTTTCTTAACTGGGTCCTTGTCTCCTTTTGGACTAAGAGTAATGTTACCTTCCATGAATAAGTTTAGAAGTAGCTCTTCCAATACAATTTCATTAAAGAGTTAGAGGAATATGGCATTATTTCTTCCATGAAGGTCTTGTAGAATTCAATAATAAATCTAACAAGTCCTGGGATTTTCTTTTTTTTTTTTTTTTGCTTTTTATACCACTTTATTCCAACCCGAGCACCTCAATATAAAACTAAACATTGGTGAACTGTTTTCCTTGCTAATTCTAAATTACTGTAAAATGTACAAGAGGTCTGCTAGGAGTTCAACACTTAAATAGATTAAATCATCTGACACATGGTAGATTTCATATAATGAAAATACCTAAAAATTAGTGCAATATACGGAACTTATCAAAAGAAAGTGGACTTTGAAAAACAAGGCTGTAAGATTGTTACTAACATTGCAATATTTATGGTACAAATTACAGATACATTGCTTATGGTTCTAGTCATGTAGGAACTGAAGCCCCCTTTTTTTCAAAGGGTAAGAGAATTAGCTGTTTTAGTAACTGTACATTTTGTATACTTTTAAGCAACTCTTAAATATTACAGAAAAATAATAAACATACATGAAGACTACAATGCAGTACCCTATTTACAATACAGCTGAAGATAAAATTTAAAATAATCAAGTTTGAATGTACACGATTGTTAGTGCACTGTCTGTATTACGTCCAAAGGAAACAAAAGCCTCTTCCCTGCCCGTGAACAAGACCTATGCAATGGCCAGCAGTGATTAAAACAAACAAACAAACAAAAAATCAGATACCTGGTTTGTTTCATTCCTGTTGAAGAGCTCACATGAAGGGAACACTATTCATTAAAATGCATTTACAGTTTATTCCTAAATAAGGTGGGGTTAACATTTGACTTCTTTACCCCATTTAGAAAAATAAAAGGACTGACTATGACTTAGTTGCTACTAATAATACTCCTTTTCTTTCTGGAGATGTGAAACTGTTTTCTTGTGGTTAACTTATTAAAACGTGAAATGGGGGCTGGGGATGTAGCTCAGTGGTGCTGCATCTGACTGGCAAGTACAAGGTTCTAAGTTCGATCCCCCGTACTGACCAAAAAAAGGAAAAAAAAAAAAGTGGAATGTACACCTTAGATAACTGAAGAGTTTACCTGAATACTGTAGCTAAACATAAATAATTTTATAATTTCTTTCTAAAAATGTTTTTCAGAAAGCTCAGATTAGTAATTTCTCATTTTTTTCAGATGATTACTGTCCCAGTTTGGAGATACTGGGCAGTTAACTGTGGGTCGTCCAGACAGTCATCTGTCTTTCTTCCTAATGATGAGAAATGATTCCCTCCAACTTTCCAGTGAAACAAGTACACATAGATTTCATTTTCCCTTTCTATTGCTGAAACATTAGTCAGAGGGACACATGCATGTTATTAAAAATTAAGTTCAAAACACTTAAAATAATTTTGTATTAGAAAGTTGACTCTATCATAAGTCTCTTGTTTTAAGAGTCATACTGGGCTGGTTAAATGCCCCAATTCCACTGTTATTAACCTTTAGGAAGCAGAATGTTCCAGCTCGTTCAAATTGGAGGTCTAGTTACTACAACACTGACTTCTGGTTGGCTGTGTGGGTTCAGTGAGGTCTACTCCTCTTCCTCTAGCAGAATTTGCTCCTGGATTCTGTGGCTCATTCTTTGGCAACTTTTTAGCTATTGCCATAAATATTTCATTTACATTCATTGATGTTTTAGCTGATGTTTCCATGAATAATAAACTGTTGTCATCTGCATAGGACTGTGCTTCCTGGAAGTCTACAGCTCTTTTATTTGCTAGATCAGCCTTATTTCCTGATAAAGCTATTACAATGTTAGGACTTGCTTGCCTCTGAAGTTCTTTAACCCAGTTTTTTGCTCTTGCAAATGATTCCTCATTTGTGATATCATATACAACTATGGCTGCTTGTGCTCCTCTGTAATACATTGGTGCTAAGCTATGGTATCGTTCTTGACCAGCTGTATCCCATATTTCAAACTTCACTGTTGTGTCATCCAGACACACAGTCTGGGTTAGAAAAGCAGCCCCAGTGGTATTCTCTTGAAATTCATGAAACTGGCCTTTCACAAAGCGAAGCACGAGGCTTGATTTGCCAACAGCAGACTCTCCCAGAAGTACTAGTTTGAACTGGCATATTTTATTTCCAGTATTTGGCCCATTAGGTCTTGTTGCTCCTCGATTAGCCATGTCCAACTTTGAAAGTAGTCCCTAATTTTAGGCTCTTAAATTAACTTCCAGGATGCAAGGTATTGATTTCTTTCTTTCTAGAAGTATAGAAACCTGAGCCCGCACCACGCGGAGTCGCGGGGCCACAGCTTTCTGGTAGCAAGGCCCAGGCGTGGTCCGAAGGGGGAAAAGAGCCTGCAGCTTCGGTGGCGTCTCCTCCTCGCGCCGCTCCCCTCACACTGGACTGTGTCAAGTCCTGGGATTTTCTTAGTTGATAGTTTTTTGGGTTTTGTTTTGTTTTTGGTACTGGGGATCAAATGCTTATGAGGCAGCATTTGAGCTATATCCTCAGCTCCAGATGGTAGGGGTTTTTTATTACTGCCTCAATCTCATTGTCTGTCACTAGATTATTCAGTTTTTATGTCTTTTGGGTTCAGTTTTTGTAATTTATTTGTGTCTTGGAATCTGGTCATTTCTTCAAGAGTACAAATGACATACACTTTAAGACCATCTATCCTTATAAATACAATGTTGGAATATAGTATTTATTTTATCAGACACTATATTACTATCTTGTTACTTTCTTGTTACCACAGACAATGCTGCAATTAATAACTAAATATTTATAAAACAAGTAATAACTTTAGGTATCTTTATATAAAAATAATTTTGATGTCTACTTTTTAATATGTCAATTCACTAAATACCACTAAAATATACTTTTAAAATGTATCAATAAAATGTAACAAATGCCTTTAACAATGAAAAGATCAGATCTGATGCGTACACATAGGAAATGTGACCACCAAATATAAAGAATGCTTAAATTTTTAAAATTACAGTAAGACACATTGCCATTAATCCTGCTCTGAACACTCCCTCTTACTTTGCACACTTATCCCATCATTTCTGCCACTTTCTGAAGTAGTTCTAGAAGTCTTCTTTCATGAGTATCTCTAGTGGCAGCTGTCTCAAGGCCCCGACTGATGAAAAATGTTTATCTTTCATGGTCGTTTTAATTTTAGGGAAGAGCAGCAAGTCACATGGTGTCATACCTAATGAGTGAGGAGGGTGATACATCATAATATTTTCATGTAACCGAAACCATCATAAGTGTCTGATGGAGGCATGGTTAAACACACAGAGAATATTTAAATGAGAACATTTACTACAGTGAAAGATGTATTTGTCATTATCCCCATCAGAATAATTAAAATATTCCCCCTCACTTTGAACACACTTAATCACACTACCTTTGGCAATTTCTTTTCAATTTTCTTTATTTTTTTCTAGTAAGTTTTAAAAAAAAATTTAAATATACATCTTTTCGTTCCTGTCTCGGATTTATTTGTAAAAAGAGGACAGCAGGACATCAGCCTTCCACAAATGGCAGCCTGGAGATCTTGTCCTTGTACTAGGAGACAGAAGCTCTTACAGGGCCTGGGCACCTTTGAGAGCCTGGGCTGGAGTAGAAGTTGAAGTGACAGCCTGAGCCTGTGACTTGGTTGAAGTTTGAACCTTGGTGGGAGCCTGGGCCTTTAGTGGCAAAGCCTGCGACGCTTAGCCATGTGGGCACGGATACACTTCCCAAACTTGGGATGGGTAATAAAGGCAAGTCAAGCCAGCTTATGGTTCACATCTTTTGAGATCTTAGACTTGACCTCCTTGGGGTTGACAAGGGCTTTGATAGCCTCAGCACGTGCACTCTTGGCCTTGGCATTGTTTGCCTGCATCTTCTTCAGGCCCTTCTTGCTGTGCTTCTTGGCAAAACACATATTCCTTAGGAAATTCGGATCTACCCCCCCCCCCCGTCAGAGATTTATATCTTTGCAATCAGGGTTTCCTGATACCATTTCTGTGTCATTTTCTGGACTGGTTGTGCATGGTGTGGTTTTTGGACTTGGCCATAACTACACCATCACCCACTCATCTTTTTTTTTTTTTATCCTCTTATACTATACATTCACACAAAGGAAGGGGAAAACTTAGTAGTTTTATTATTCAAAGCCAAATAAGGAAGTTCAGGTAGTCAGTTCCTTTACTTAGATATGCATTAATTTTAGAAGATAATTTGTCTAAATAATGTTATTAAGCAAGAGATTTAACTACACTATAATCCAGATCAATGGTCCCCAACTGAATTGTCTACATTTGTACTGTGAATGTGGCAGCCACTACAGTAGTCATGTGTGGCTCTCAAGGACTTTAACTACATTTAATGAAAGGAAGGGACAAAATTTTTACTTCACCTTAATATATTTTAATTTTAATAGTGGCTAATTGTATACTGTGGATGTAAAATACAGACAAGCTCCACAATTTCCTATTTATATCCCCCCTCCTATATACCTACTTCCCATCCCCACCAAAATGAAACAAAAAAATTATCTTTAATATTATTTTTCTCTTCAAGAAGTATGCTAGAGACCTTCAAATAAATATAAGACTTTCTGCATATTAAAATAAAGAAGGAATGAACAAAGAATGAAAAGTCAGGTCCTAATAAACACAGCAAAGCCAATAACATTATAGAAATAACAAATGTCCAATGAAATTTTTTAAAATTTAAAAACTACAACTATAGAAAAATAACCACTGCAAACTAGAGATTAACATTTTTGTGTATGTTTTAGTTTTCTATGTATTCTGGTTTTCTGTTCATCTATTTTTCAACAAATATGGATTATTTTGTAGCCCACTTTGACCTCTAATTATATATCACCAACATTCATACCAAGTCAGATTTCACATAACTTTAACTATCTAGACTATCTCTCTTATCATCCCTCACAACTAGACACTTAGGCTGTGCTTTGCTGTTTATATTACAAATTCTCATTTTCATGAATTCTTCTAAATCTACACAAACACTTTAGTGAAACTGTGTAAGGTACTGAATGCTTCAGCAATAACACAAGCTCATTTAAACATAAGATAATAGTGCTCCCTGATTTAGAAGAAAAATTAGGCTAAAAAACATTTCCACATGCCAGTGGACCTCAAAATATGATCATTTTCAAGTCACCTACAAGGCTCTTTCATGGTGACTGACAGATTCTTCTCTGTTCTCTAGAGTCCAGAGCACTTGGGGGAGGAAATCTGGAGAGTTCAGGAAAGCTTAAGCAGCATCCACCCACACAACAGGGTAATTACTGTCTGAGGAGAAAATTCAGTTGTAGACTATACTGGAATTAGTTAAAAACATGATACACTAAAATTTTAACAGTAGGATTAGGATATAATTTTAATTTAAAAATGTATAGTTTCTTTACCAGTATCAATTTCAGAGATTACAAAATTATTAAACTCTGAAGTCCTATCTCAGCTTACAATAGAAAAGAGAACAGCATTCTCATCACTTTATTTTGAAGAGAAAGTGATCAATCATAGGTAATCCTAATTTTTTGAGCTCATTAGACACATAAGGATTTTATATCCCATACATGCAATGTTCAAGCAGATGAAATGGATTCCAGAGTGACAAGCTCTGCAGCAGAAAGAAAGGATGTGTGAACTATTTCTCCTTTGGTAATGGTAGCCACAAATGCCACAGGAGCTGTAATATGCCATTCATTAAAGGCTAAATGTAAGCTAATGGCACAGAATCCCTGGGAATTTCCATATTAGGAAAACTCATTTTTCATGGCTTTCACCGAAGGGTCAAGAAAAGCCCAGCAGGCCAGGCCAGGCCAGTCAACTGAGAGCAACGTCATCTCTCACACAGAGGTGCTGGCCCCTCAAGGTCTAAGGACAGGACAAGAGCACCTGTAGCAGCCCAGACACCGTCATTTTTGACCTCCATGAGCACAGGTGGTGATCTGTAGATGACAGATGCAGAACAAAAGCTACCTGTGCCGTAGAACCCACTCAGATTCAAAGCAAAAGCTGTTGCCCTGTGCCCTGTTGCCCTGTGCCCTGTGATCTTTCTGTGACCTGAGGGAAAACCACTTACAACTGGAAGATGAGCAGGTATCCTCGAGACCAGGGACTGTGAACCATTTGGAGCTTTCAGTGATAAAAGCCTACTGTAGCACATGTGCCATACAGTCGTCACCATTGCTCTAGACCTGTGACAGGCCAAAGTCAGCTACTATTTTCAGCACAGCAGAAAATCCACTTATGCCCAGGTTTTTCCTTTCTTACAAACCAAAAATACACTGCTGCTGAGGCAGGAAACTCTCACGCCCAAGGTCCCCTAAAGACACAAGGCCAACCTGAGTCACACAGTGCAGAGACCAGAGGTGAAGAAGGACCCACTGCATGCTGCCCACTGTCGGAGCCTGCATGAAAGTCAAGTCTATGTGCCTCGTATTTCCACAAAGGCAGTTTCCAAATACCCAATGCTGTCTCAACCTGAACAAGCAGGTACTTCTAGTAACTTCAGCCATAAAGCCAGCATATGCTTTCTACCATCTTTCAAGTTACTGTACTCCATCTCCATCTGGGGCTTCTGTTTGTTCAGCCCTAGAAGGCGTATGATAAAGAGAACGGTGCCTGCCTTCGAAGATTGTTCCTAAGTGTATTGTGATTACAGACTGAATGAGAGCGTAGGAAGCCTGAGGAATACAGCAGCAAAATCTCTGAGGTAAGAACAACTTTGTTATAACACCTGCTTCAAGTTTTAGACTGGATTTTAAAGTAACCTATTCAGAAAAAATATTCAGTAAAGTGCATATATGAAGAGTTATTTACCAGTTAGTTGGTAATATTATACTTGAAATCTATGAAGGGTATCAAAAATTATTTTATTATTTAAAATATTCTTCATTCTAGTGAGGAATAAATAGCATATTTGGGAGAAGAAAGTTTTTATTTTAAATATACTTTATAGTTCAATCAATATAGAAATCAGTCTTTCAAAAAATAAAATTTCAAAGACTGTAGAAAACTAGTTGAGTTATGCTGCCACCCACTGGACCAAAAGCAAATAGCAAAACAAATGACCTGCTTTTTAAATGCCAAGAGACAGGTTCAGTTTATTGGCAGTTTGGCAGCTTTTATAGGCAGTCTGGTGTTGGTAAGGATAGAATCAAAAGTTAAGTAATTGTGACTAATTTGGCTTAGTTTCTCTTAACACCCATTATGAAACCGTTTGAGAGTCAAATAATGTATTTAGTTTGAAACCACAATTAAAATATATAGCTTAAAGTATATTAGTTAATTTTATTAAAATAGTTTAAATATAATTACTAAACTTACCGTTAAAATAACTGGCAAATATTTAAACTGTTATTTAATAAAGTTAATTCATAAAATTCATAAAAACAAACGCATAAACAGATTGAGTAAAAAACAGCAAAGTCTTCTTCCTCACCCACGTTGTAGGCCTGTCTTGAGTCTGCCATGTTACCCTTACTCAGGAACAAAGGTTAAGTGACCCCAAGTATCTAAGCACTGTAGCAAGGGAGAGAAACATGGGTAACTGCACAGGCAATCTTAAGGCTTTACAACTCTGAGTACACACTTTGCTTTCACTTAATGGGTCAGGGCGAGCTACCTGACTAAGTCTAATTTCAGTGGGATAGACAAGTACAATCCTACCATGTACCCAAAAGAAGAAAATTAGAAGTATCTAGTAAACAGCGCTACAACTAGCACACCTACCTAATGAGCACGTAACTTAAGACTATGACAGGCCAAAAGAAACCAATTTTGGTAAGTTATGACCCTTGACCTCAATGACCTGTGGACCTGCAATTCAAAAGTTATATATAACTTTTATGTAATTCACCTAGTCACCATAATCACTATTTTCTCACATCTCATCCTTTTCTTCTCCAATTTACCTTACATTCCTTAACCACATCAATCTTCTAGGACTGACTCCCTGTTACTTAAGGGCTTCTACAATTTGGCTCCAATCTGCCATTTTCAGTCGTTTTCCTCCCAGCTTCCCTGGAATACTTTATAATCTACCCACTCTTTTCATCCAATCGCAAATCTTTCCACACAGCAGTCTTGCTCACAAGGTCCTCCCAGCCTCTCCCTCACAGTAAACCGTTGCGGATGCTGCCTTCCTGCCTTTGCTCTGTCTGGCCTTGACCACTCACCCTTGCACTAACACAGCATGACCCTCACTCTGCTTTGTAGCATAACCACAGTTCCCTGGAGAGGTCCTAACCTTCCTGTAGTCTGTTAGCACAGACTATGATTTATTCTTTATTTGGGTTCCACTGCTATTTTTTAATGCCTGACATAAAGGTTAAAACCACCGATAATTCTAATACATATATTTTAGGGTTTTAAATTTCCTTAAAAGATAAATTCCACAATGCTTGATATGTAGTATTAACATTGTCAGTCAGCTCAAAATGTAGTTACTTCAACTCTGAATTCCTCTCTCAGACATGAGTTTTTGCAAGGTGGTTTCACATGTTCAGTTATATGGAACTTCAGTTGGTTATCTTTTTGCTGTTTGTTTCTAAATTAATTCTGTTGTAACTCAGAGAACATATTCTATATAATTTAAATTCCCTGACATGTGTTAGAACTTTTATTATGAGCGGCCTATATAGTGGTTTTTGTAAAAAATCTAGGTTTACTAGAACAGAATGTGTAATATACAATTAATAAATGCAAAGCTCAAAATGTGTCATTTTTAAATCATTTGTTCAAGTCTTCTATTTTCCTGGATTTTATTTTTATTTTATTTGCTGATTCAATTACTTTAAGACAGATGTCTTAATCTCGCTACAATTTTTTTGGTATATCTTTTTCTGCTTTTGGGTAATTCTTGTGGCTATCATTAGGTACATACAAACTTAAAATTGTTATCTTCCTAGTTGCTAAACAGTCTGTCATCATAAAAAGTGCTCTTTACACCCTATAATACCTTTTGCTCTGCATCTATTTTTTCTGCTATCAGTATAATTATAACATTCTTTTGGCTAATGCTTACCTTGTTTTATTATTTACTTTCAACTTTCAGTATCCTGCCATGTATCCTTCTGCTGTGCTTCTTGTCAGCAATACTCAGTAGCGCTGCAGAATTCCAACTAGTCGGGTTACCGTTTTTCTTTTTTCAATTCAGCAGTTATAAGGTCTCTTTGTTTCTCTTTATAATACCCTGGTCTCTGTGTCTTGTTTTATCTTTTCTGAATTCTTTATTTTTCAATTATTCCATTTTCTCTCTATACTATCCTGTTAATGATATTTTCTTTCCCCATTCCCACTCTCCTAGTCTTGTCATAATCTAAAATAAATTTGTATTTTGGTACTTTTTGAATAATGCAAAGACTTTAGAACATTGTAAATCAACTTACTCTCTGTCACCTACATAAGACTGTTATGACTTCAGATTATGTATTTTTTTAAATCCTTAATAAAATTACCATTATTGATCTGTACTCCCATATTTACCTTTTCTGTTATTCTTTATTCCTACGTTAATCTCCAAGTTTTCACCTAGGAACATTTTCTATCTAAAGAACACATTTCATTATTTCTTTAAAGTGAAAGACTACTGGTGATGAATTCTCTCTATTCTTATCTAACAATGTACTACACCATTTCTTCTCACTTCACGATCAAGTAAATCTCCTCCTATGACTAATTACTTCTGATTACATGTCACACACTGTTTACAATTACTGGAACCATTAGCTGCCTAGGATAATGTCCCCCTTTTGCAGAAAGAATTCACTTTTGCTTTTGGTAAGTGACATGAGGTGCCAACAAATCCAGACAACTTAAGCTCAAAGAAGGTTTCAGGTACAAGGCCAGTCTATAGCTTGTTAGTCTCACTACTCCTGGAAAATGACTCTTCAGTTTAACTGCCTTACCCTCCAATTCTGTCACTGCACCCCACTGCAAAGCCTATTAGCTTCTCCTTCCAGTCTAAATGAATGGCCCTACTAAAGCAGCTCAACTGCTAAGATGCCCTCCAAGAGTTTCCTTCTCCCATATCTTGGCCTTATTGTTCTTAAATTTTTGTTACTTTCCTGGTTTAGTATTTTAAATTACACTCAGAAAGAGGTTATGAGAGGTACAGATCATTTTGTCTTATCAATTATACATCCATTACTCTACCTCATAGAGTACTCTGCATATTTGGATAGGAAAGTGCTAGAACACCAGGTTTCCCACCAAGAATTCCTGCAGCCAGTCAGCTCTGTTTTTTGTAATGACCAAGGAATCAAGTATGATTAGCTGAAAAAAACAACAACAGAGTTTTTAAAATTTTAAAGAAAGTATGCCCATAAATTAGAGTTTTAGATTATTCAGCCCCAAAGAAAGACTCTATATGCAAAACAATTAGGAGATTGTTGGACTAGTATAGGCATGAGCCAAAGATGACAGCCAATGGGAATGAAAGGAGACAGAAGCAAAAGATTTATACTATCCCACCAATTCTATTACCTGGCAAAGAAAAGAGAGAAAAAGAGAGTTGAATACAAATATGAAATTTCAAGCTTGAGAAAGAAACTGATTTAGCTGAAGAGGAATTCAGATCTAGTCACGAATATGAGGTATCTATAAGAAGTACTCCAAGTTCAATAAGCAACTGGAGGTCCCGGTCTGAGCTCTCACCAAAAATATAATTTCTAGAAGTTTTAATAGAACTTTCCAAAACTCATGAGAGTACAATTTACTAAATTCAGAAAACAATTTTCTCTGTATAGTCAGCTACTTCCATTCATTTGTATAGAAAAAACTAGAATTGGAATTCAGAGGCTTTGAAGATACTAACAAAGGAAAATAAATAATTTCATTATCACATTTACAGAAGAGAAGTTAAGATTGGATAAAGATGTGGGTTTGTTTTTTTTTGGGGGGGGGCGCTTGAGACAGGGTCTCACTTTGTGGTTCAGGCTGGCCCTGAGCTCAGCCTCCGCCTCACATCACAGCAATCCTCCTGCCTCTGCCTCCCGAGTGCTGGGATTACAGGCGTGAGCCACCACGCCCGGCACTGTGGTATGTGGTACTGATTGCTGCTGGGCGTGAGTCTCCACACCCAGTATAGGTATGTGGTAACCAGGGATCGAACCCGGGTCCTTGCGCTTGTAAGACAGGCGCCGGAACCACTGAGCTAAATCCCCGGCCCAAGATGTGGGGTGTTACTCTACTACAATGAATGATAAATTTGAGTCCTTTATGCTCAAATGGACATACCTTGAGGACACACTCATAAGTAAATTTACACAGATTTTACACAGTATTTACACAGATATGTAAATACTGTCCGTATCTTTACTCTGGCATGAGAAACTGAAAGTGGAAGTGAGTTCTAAAATATATGATTGGTACTGTGAAATAGTAAGAAAATATTCAAAGGGAAAAGGGGGTTAGGGGTAACTTTAAGAAGGGGAAGAAAGAATTCATGATTAAAAAAAGGAAACAAAATTTATGATAGAGGGGGTGGGGGATTTGGTGGGGCAGAGGAATGGGAAAAAATGAGAATTAAGTCATATTATGCACTAGTACAAATTCTCAATGTTAACTGTGATCACAACATGTACATAAAATGTACCAATAAAATCAATTAAAAAAAAAAAGATGGAACAGGGTTAGGGAGATGGCTGGCCTAGAGGATGGTTGACCTACTGTTCCAGCAGTCTGGGAGGTTGAGGAAGGTGGAGCCCACTCAGGGCAACTCTAGGACTTTTAAGACTCTTGTCTCAAATTTAAAAAAAAAAAAAAAAATTAAAGGTCTGGGAATGTAGCTTAGTATGAAAGGCCTGGGTTCGATCCTAGTACTGAAAAGACTAAACTAGACAATAACAGTTTCAAATAAAATAAGCAGCAAATAAAAATAAATAGCAGCAAAAAAAAAAGTATAGCTCTCTCATGAAATCTAATATTATTGCAAAAGGGGCCGGAGATTTAGCTCAGTGGTGCCATGCCTGCCTCACAAGCACAAGGTCCTAAGTTAAATCCCAGGTATGGACAGCAGGGAATGAAATATAATAGTAAAGACAGTAATTGATAATACTAAGTGGCTTATTTATTTATTTACTAACATCAGTTAAAAAGCTTTCTAAAGTTACTAAAGCATGAAAAAGTCATGGTTTCCAAAATGAAAAGAAAAATTTAAAGAGGTGCATGTTATATTATGCCTTCATATAAAAATGTTTAGGTTCAACATAGTAAGTCTTGGAAATAGCCTTCTCTAGTTTTTAGGTCAACAATAAAAACAACTGGAAAATATGGAACATTATTTCATACAGTACTCTTCAGTGTCTCCAAGTGGTTATGCTATTGGATATGAACAAATACCTCATTCTGACAAATAAACTATACAATCAAGAAGCTATTTTAAAATGCCCTTGACAGAGGCTGATGCCCTATAGGTCTAACTCCAATACTAAATTTCTGATTATGTGCCAAATGCAAAGTCTCAACATACATTCTGCTTTAGCTCAAAAAACACATGTCCAAAACCAGAACTGCAAACAAATGCTCCACCCAAATGTAATGTTTCTGGTTCGTAAGACCTGGCATAGACTCTTACTCTGTTTCCCATGAAAACTGCCTCCAGATGTCTATAAAATAGATATTAATAAAACACCTCAGCATGTAAAGAACAAAGATTTGAGATCACTATGTTATTTCCATTGATACAGGTCAAGTTTAGTTGCTGAACCTTCCCTCAACAAATATTTGTTGCTGAGTTACAGTTGTGCCAGACACAAAGGATAAAAGATAAACAAGACAGAGTCCCTACCCAAAATGAAAGGCTGAGAAAAGCAAAAACAATAACAATCATTGCACTGATGCAGCTGTTACTGCCAAGATGCTAGGGGCCCCTAAACGAAGAAATGCCAACAGTCTAGTCTGTTCTGTTCTGTTCTGTTCTGTTCTGTTCTGTTGTTCTGTTCTGTTCTTTTCTGTTCCACTCTGTTCTGCTCCGACGAGCATGCAAGAGTTTCCAGAAGGCTTCAACAGGTGGAAAAAAATACTTTAATGCTAAGAAAACAAAGGAGGACCGATGCTAGGAAGGAAGCCAAAAAGGGGGTAGGGTAGATATCTTACAACAAAGGAACCAGAGATATTTTTAGTAAAGTCACTTCATTTTAATGTTAAGCAAATTTACAACATGATGTCAGCATGTTTCATCAAGAGGCCACAAGACAACCGAGTGGCAGAGCTGAGCCCTCCACCTCCAAGCTCTGAACCACTCCATCCTATTTAATAATAGTTACACAGTACATGTACTGACTCTAGAAATACAATAAGCTCTCTTGTTTTACCTCATGTTACTTCTATATTTATTGACAGTTTTCAAAATACTAACATTAAAAAAGATCCTATTCTTAGTTTTAATCTTTACTAACAATGTAAACATTATTTTAAATAATAAATATTATTTTATTTAAATATTGTTTTATTTTGGTAAAATATTACATTTACGTGAGAGAAAGCAGACATTCTGGTGCATACATGACTAACCCAGAATCTAACATGGTATAGTGAACCCTTGCATTATGAATTCAATTCATTTGCGAGGGCTGGTTGTAACTCAAGTTGGCTTAAGTCAAGGATATTTTTCCCCACAAGAAATAATGGAAATACCCACAATGCATTCCAAACACTTTTAAGACATCCCTTAACTAACCTTTTCATAATAAAAAGGGTTGTATAACGTAGGTAACTTACCAGAAACACCAATCATTTTCCTAGTGCATTGACCAAAAAGTTATTAAATGTGCCCAGTTTACCAGAAACAACTTCCTACTGTTTTTGCCATTCAAATTGCCATCTTTGACTTGCAGGAAGGAAGGATAAAATGGCTATTATTCAGAAGGAGAGTCCCCTTCCATAAGAACATGAGGAATCTGGCTCTCTGTGTCCTTTCTCTCCCTGGAGAGTCTATGCCCACTAGGACCTGCTTCTGGCTCACTATGTCTCAACCTTTCCGGAACTAAAAACTAGTCTAAGGTTATCTTTTTTGTCTTTTCTTTAACACTGCTCTAACTACACAACACTATCAACAAACAAATAAATACAACAGTTGGGTTTTTTTCTCTGTCTGGGTTGTTCTTCTCTACAAATGTTTATAGCTCTGTCCATTTTTTTCAGGATTTCCTTTGTTTCAGAAGAACTTTGCTGCACTGATTGATACTCTCCCTCTTTTTCAGAAGGTTCTTCAGCTGTCATTCTCTGTTGCTCAGCCAGAAGTTGCTGAATTTCTTCTGTTGACAATTCTCTGAGAGTTCCTCCACATCACCACTGTCCACCTGCAAGCCTATAGACTCTGCTACAGTGACAATATCATCAACCAGAGGGTCAAGTGAAGGCTCAGGCTCCTCTGCACAGCCTTCAAAGTCTCTCCTGCATAATATGAAGCCACACTTTCTTCCAGGAAGATCTCAAGTACCTTTGGAGAGACATTGGCCAGTATTTCTCAACTGACCCCACACAAGAAAGGATGTTGTAATATTCCTTCCAGAACTCTCTAAGGGTTAAATCTGTATCTGAGACCATCCGGAAGCACTTCAGGGACAGTTCTTTGGCATACAGCATCTTAAAGTTAGCTAGAACCTGCAGGTCCATAGAGTGCAATAGAGGAGTAGCATCAGGTGGGAGGAACTTGACTGAGAGCCATGGAAATTCTTTAACCAGTTCTTCATCTAAGTCTCACTGGTGAGCAGGAGCACAGTTCATGATGAGGAGAACACTGAGTGGTATACCTCTTTCCTCTAAGTTTGTAACAGTAGGAAAGAAAGCCTCCCTGATCCACTCAAGACAAAGTACTCTTGTTACCCAGGTTTTTGCATTAGATCTCCACATTATCCCTAACCTATTCTTCATGATTTTATGCTTTCTGAACACCCTATAGAAGTCTGACAGCGATAAACCAAGAGAGGCTTTATCTAGAGGTCACCACTCACAAAGACACATAGCAGTATGGTTAGCATATCTTTCATAGGCTCGTGGCCTGGCATTCCCTTTTCTTCCTAGGTACTGTACATTCTCTTGGGGATATTCTTCCAGAAAAGGCCAGTTTTATCACAGCTAAATACTTGATGAGCAAAAGCCATTTCTCTGTGTTAGTGTTTCAAAGTGGTGTATCTAATTTTCAGCAGCCTTTTTATCAACACGGGCTGCTTCACAATACCTAGTTAAACTATGAACCCCGGTTCTCACTTTAACATTGTGCAACTACCTCTTACCGACATGAAATATTTAGTTATTATCACTCACTGATGGATTATCCTTTACAAGATTTGTATTTATATCCCTAGCTTCTTTACAAATTATGGAGTGATAGGCTATAACTTGCCATCTGCCTTTTGTTTGTCCACATTAATACGTAATAGCCTTTCTGCCTCATCTATAATTGTTGGTCATGACTTACTACTATGAGTAACACCTTTAGCAACAATAGCTTCCTTATAAATATCTTTTCTCTGTATGATTGTGGAAACAGTGGATTCTGACATGCTGTATTTATTGTGAGGTAAGTCACCCAAATGCAACTCATATTTATCCATAATTTCCTTCTTTTCTATTGTGATGGCTTTCTTTACCTTCCCTTCCTCTCTTAGCTTCTTTTCTGACTTTTTGGGGCCATTTTGACAACTGTAATCATTATGATTATATAAAGCACTGACTGAAATCATGTCCACAAACACTCATATCTGGGCTCACACTGACACATAAGTATGCTTACATATGCTGTCCTGGCCTCGAGAGTCTTTATTTACAACTGCACAAACTGCTGGCATTCAGTCATAAATCAACACTCTGGTCATAAGTTAAAACTAAAATGCCAGTCATAACTCAAGTTGTTTGCATGTGAGGCCGACTGTAAATCAAGCGTCCACTGTACCAACTTCTGTGAACCATAAGGTGAATTTAGTAAATGATATTATAAGATTGATAACTCACTGTAGCATTATTCATCATAGTCAAAGGTTAAAGCAACCTAAATTTTCACTGATCAAAAACTTGTTAAATAAAGGTACGTCAATAAAGTAAGACAGAGAAGCCAGTACAGAGGAACATTTTAGTAAAACACTTGAGAGATGACAGTGATCAAACTTAGGAGATTGGCAATTACACAGAATGAATGGACAGAGTCCAGGAAGAGGAAAGAAGTCAACAGAATATGGCAGAAAAAGGTTCACCTTGGTAAAATGTCAGGGAGAGGATGAAGTCAAGGATCAGACAGCGAAGAAGGGAAAGAAAAAATTTGATGATTAAAAAAGAAAACAGAAACAGAGCTATGTATATGGGGGATTAGAAGGGTTGAAGGGAAGCTAAGGGAATGGGAAAAAATAAGAATCAAGATATATCATGTACAGGTACAAATGTTCAATGATGAATATGATCACAATATATTCCTAAAATGTACCTATAAATTTAATGAAAAAAAAGAATTGGCAAATCACTTATAGCTACAATGCATAGATCTTGGCTTTTAGTTATAATTTATACACAAAGCTGAGGCACTAAATTTATCAGATAAATGAATAAAGATGAAGAAAACAATTTATACCATCAACATAACTACAATAAAATTGACGCTATCACTTTTTTGAAAAAGGAATAGTACCTAGTGCAACAACTATTTGGGGCAAACACGACTAGGATACCTAAGAACACAAGGTAAATAAGAGACAACATCGAAGTACTAGCCCCAGCACTTGCTAGAAACTCTGGTTAAAACGCTGGGGTCTTTCCTGACTGTGGAACAGACCTCATAACCTACTCCTAAGGAACTTTTCTAGATACCACATGACTTCTTCACCAGAACGAAAGTGGGATGTGGCCCCAGCATAGTGACTGGAAGTTTCCATAGCACTGGAAGTTTCCTGAAATAGACCAGTGAGGGGAAAGGTGGGGATCAGGACAACTGCTTCTTTAAACAGCATATTTTCTGCAGCTCACCCCTATTTTAAAAGCTGGGATGCTGTTCATCTACCATAGAAGGTCTGTCAATAGTTGACCTCAGCTGTTCATCGGACAGCATTATAAAGAGTAATAAGCTAATCACTCCTCTAAGACAATAACACAAGGTCCAGGAAAAAAAGTTAAAATACAGTCAATATACA
>PVIR01000551.1:129366-141949 GCA_004026965.1 Petromus typicus
CTTTGTGGTTCAGGCTGGCCCTCAGCTCAGCCTCAAACTCACATCACAATCCTCCTGCCTCTGCCTCCCGAGTGCTGGGATTACAGGCGTGAGCCACCACGCCCGGCACTGTGGTATGTGGTACTGGCTGCTGCTGGGTGTGGGTCTCCACACCCAGTATTGTTATGTGGTTACCGGGGAATCGAACCCGGGTCCTTGCACTTGCGAGACAGGCGCCAGAACCACTGAGCTAACTCCCCGGCCCGTCAATATACATTTTTACACTACAAATGTCACCAACTGTTGAAGTAAACCAAAAAAGTAAGATTTTAAATAAAGAAATGTTAACATGGTAACAAGAGGAATTAGTTTGGATCTGAAATGTATTCAATCTAAAAACGTTCATAATTTAAGTCCAATTTTTAAGCTAATAAGATTAGATAATTTCCTCAATATTCATCAAGAAAATATTTACAAATTTATACCATTATCAAATTAACAGGTATGCCTTAAGTAGTACAACTCCAACCAACTAAAAGGGCTCAAAGCAGCAAAAGCCAATATACTCAGTTCTTTACCTGCAGCTCCTTTGAGACTCTTTCTAAGTGATTAGTTATCTTTTTAATCAGATCACTGTACATCTGTTCTGAATGCTGCTGGCATACACACTTATACACACAACTGCAAAAACAAATGAAAAACCACAGTTAATGAAGAAGCACATCACTCATCTGAGGTTCAAACATACTTTCATTATACAACCACTGGACTAAGAAATTCAAATCTAGAATAATGGACCAATTACAACTTTTAATAAAAATTTATCCTCCCCCCAATAGTGTTTAGATGCAAAAAATATTACAGCTGCAAATAATGAGTAATACAAATTTAATCAGCACTAGATAATCTAATATTGAATGATAATCTAGGCTATAAAGATTACTCCTGGAAACCAGGTTCTCTCTCGCTCTCTTTATATCAATAAATGTCAAATAAGGAAGAGAGAGTGATAACCAGTAGAGAGAAAGTTTCTAACTCACAAAAATGTTTGCAATACAACCTCTTTGTACATCAGTTGTGTGGAACAACATAGTTGTCACTTCTTCCTGTCACTGTGCTGATCTCACATCCCACCCCAGTTCCTAATTTGCTGCTTCCATTTACCAGGAGCTGGGAAACAAAATAATCAAAGAGAGTTAGAATTGAGTCTCAACAAACATCCATAGATTAAACTAGGGTCTCCCTGTGTAACTAAAAACTACATATTTTTACACCAAGTACTTTAGTCATTCTTACTTTTTTCACTGACCTCCATGGTTTCTGTGCTATGTATGGCAGAGGTGACAGGCTGAGGTGGGAGGAAGTCTAACACAGCATAGTTTACTCTAATTTCATCTGAAAGCCACTTTTATGAATCAGTAAGTGTAAATAAAATCTCCAATCCACAAGTGAGGAACATATAAATATAGAGCCTCAACTTAATGTATTTTGTGTATTAGATACATGCAAGCTATCATAACTCAAGTTGCACTGAACCTCAAAATACCCCTTTTTTAGCCCAGGCAAATTAAATATTGACTTACCTGTATATCTGTTCATAGGATATAGGGATATAGTCACCAGGACTCTGGGTTAAAAGTTGATCTATGGCACCATCCAATTTTGGCCAGTATGTGCTCTTATAATCTTCAATAGTTATAACATTCATTACTACAAGTAAAAAGTAAAATGAATATTACCGTGCGTCACACATAAGCACAAATTGTACCAATTTTTTACTCTCAAATTCCATTACCTACCTACCCCAATTTAAAAAAATTTGGTTAGGAAGGTTAAACAGCTATTAATCTTGAGTTTAAAAGTATTATGAATCTGTAAGTGTTTAAAAGTAACAAAAGAAACAAATATCATTTGTCTGTTTCTTACTTAGTTTTCTGCAAGACTGTCAGCCACGAAGCATTTTCAAATTTGCTCTGAACCTCAAATATGCAGAATCATTTATGTGACAAAACACCCTACCAGAAAACACGAGAAAGCTCTACAAAACTGAACCCCAACAATCAATGCATCCCAGGGAAAATGTGTCCAATGATGGGGCTATGGGTTTAAGGTCTAACTGTTACCATCGCGGAGGAAGTTACCAGAAAATTGCTATGACCAGTGCTCTCAGTCACTTCTGCAGCTCTAACGCTCACTCTGACTCTCTGGAACTGGACAAGCCCTATAGAAAATGAGCCAATGTCCGGAAGCCACAGTGAAAGCTCACTTCACCCCAAATGGCAGACTTTATTCCTTCGCTAGAGGTCTTATAAAGCATTTACAATAGCTGGTCATAACAACTTTGCAATCCAGGGCTGATAGTTGCTTTGCAACAGCGAAATGCTATTGTTAAAAAACAGTCACCTAAAGAATCTATTCATACCCTGTGAGACAGATGCTAACAACAACTAGATCACACACACTGGATTGGGGGGGGGGGGACCAGAAATTGGAGATCATAATGGTAAAGTGGCTTCCCCAGAATCCACAGTTGATTGCTGCAAAGGTACTAACAGGAAGCCTTTCCATCTCATTGCTGATTTCTAACCTTAGTCATTCAGGTTCGAGATTTTTCTGATATCTCATTTGTATTACTTTTAATCAATATTTTATATTTTATTTTAAAAAAAAATTTTTTTTTTTTGAGACAGGGTCTCGCTTTGTGGTTCATGCTGGCCTTGAGCTCAGCCTCAAAGTCACATCATAGCAAGCCTCCTGCCTCTGCCTCCCGAGTGCTGGGATTACAGGCGTGAGCCACCACACCCGGCATTGTGGTATGTGGTACTGGTTGCTGCTGGGCGTGAGTCTCCACACCCAGTATGGTATGTGGTTACCAGGGAATCGAATCCGGGCCCTTGCGCTTGCAAGACAGGCGCCAGAGCCACTGAGCTAACTCCCTGACCCAATATTTTATATTTTAAAGGACACTTGATCAATGATCTATTGATACACAAAAGAGCAAGCCATAATCTTAAACACATTTTGTTCTAGCTGGGGATGCAGAATGCTTGTCTAGAGTGTGCAAGGGCCTAGGTTTAATCCCAAACATTATAAAGGAGAAAAAAACAAACAAACACATAACCATTTTGCTAATGAAAGAAGCCAAATCCAAAAGTCTCCATAGTATATGAGTCCCAATTAGATGACACAAATAAAAGCAAAACTGTGGCAGGGTAAATATATCAGTGATTCCCAGGACTAAATGGTAGAGAAAAAGATTATGTAGTAACAGAAGGAAATTTTTTATTTCATACATCTTTCTATGTGTTTGTCAAAACCAACAGAAGTAAATGCCTTCAAGTGAACTTACTGCACGGCAACTTAAAAAAAAAAAAATCAATAAAGCTGCAGTGGTAAGTTGTGACAAATAAATACAAATTAGAAATTATCACAGAACCTACAATAAGAGAACAGGAAGAAAATGTTTGACAAGATGGAAAACTAAAAATAAAACAACTTTATACAAACATGCATATGTGTGTGAGCGCATGATTACAGTAAGAAGTAGTAGATGGCATATGGCCTTATGAGCCTCTGTGGAAACAGAAAGATAGAGACCTCTGGAGGGTTTTAAGGGGGCATGATGTGATTCAGATCATTCCAACTGTACTGTGAGACTAAACTCATTTAGTAGGCTGCCACTTGGCAGGAGGAGGTAGGACCAGAGGACAAGTGGAATTAAAGTATGAAAAAAAATACATATATGTATGTATACACATGGGGGAGTGAGACAGGGTCTCACTATGTATTTTTGGCCTCAAACTCATGGAGAGCCTGCCTCAGCCTCCCAAGTGCTCAGATTACAAGTGTTCACCAGTACACCCAGCTCAGAATGTATTTTAAAGGTAAAACCAACAAAATCTGCTGATGAGT
Source organism: Petromus typicus (assembly GCA_004026965.1). Taxonomy (NCBI): domain Eukaryota; kingdom Metazoa; phylum Chordata; class Mammalia; order Rodentia; family Petromuridae; genus Petromus; species Petromus typicus. The sequence continues at coordinate 133,258 of PVIR01000551.1, forward strand.
TAAAGAGAGATGTGGGAGAAAGATTGAGGCTAACTTCAAAGTTTTTGGCATGAACACCAAAAGCCAACATTGTTTACTAAGAGGAAGAGGGTGGCTTATCTGGGGTGCTGCAGATACTGCTAGCCTCTCCACAAAGGCCAGCTGTGCACTCCTGCAACTGCTTGTCTCAGTCTTCCATCTGGCTGCTGGAGCCTACTGTGTGCAGGAGCCACAGGTTGGAAACTAGAGAATTAACACCCCCACAGCTACCTTCAGCCAGTGACTACTGAGACTCTCAGGTCACCCAGCACAGTAGCTCCCTGTGCTGTAGGAGAGATGACTAACACACAGGTGCGACACTGGCCCCAGAGGTCCCCACAGGGGTTAAGTGCTCCAACGATAACTAATCTTACCATCTTCCCCACCTTCCCTGACTCACTCCCCAGTTCCCTTCCAGGTATTTCCTAGGGTCATGGTCTTATGCTTAGAACTATTTATGCTTTTTTGTCATTAACCACAAAAGCAAAAAAAAAAAAAAAAAAAAAAGGAAATACAATGCCATAAATTCTAGCTACGTCCTTTTGTCTGCTAATCTTCTAAGCCTAAAGTCTGCTTTCCCTTTTAAAGACTGGTAGATGTTGAAAACTGTTAACGCGCTGGTTCTAAAATACCTTTCTGTTTATGTAATCAAAAGGATTCAACTAACCTGAGAAAGAATCACTTCCTCGCCGTGTGACTCTGCCTGTGAATCCCTTATTCATGTACCACCCAAAGAACATCGTATACCTGCCCCATACCAAAAGCTGAGACGTGCAGAAGGGAATAGTGTGCTCCAAAGAATGAACACACCAACCTTATGGGCTTCTGAACTGCTTAGTTCAGCAAACAACAGGCTTCAAGCACAAGATTCACATCTCAACAAATCTCCAAGTCAAAGATGGGAAGGAAGAGAAAACAGAAACGAAAATGTAAGTCTTCTACTTGCAAAGACGAAATGCAGACCGCCACTTCGAAAGCAGTGACTGCTGATCACTCAGGAATCTTTCATGTGTTTTTAAAGATCTTTGAAAACACATAAAAAGCCCCCAAAAAAGGCAAGGGAACTAGCACAAAATCTTAATGCCTCTTTCAACATACAAGAAAAAAAGCTACATGTACTTCCACACACTTACATTTACTTCACAAATATTTTCTTGAAAACTAAAGAAGTCAGTTCAGCTGACCTGACATGTGAACCAACATAACCTTCTTGGCAAGAGAACAGCCAGTTTTCACCAGAGGTCAGAAAACAGCAGAACTCGGATAACATCTGCAGGAGCATAGCGAGCCTGAGGGATGGGCACAAGGGAGAAGTTGAGAGGCGCTGCACAGAATCTGTGGTCCTGACTTACTGTGATAGTCCGCAAAGTTAAGACACTAGTTATTTCTTTGCCATCACTTTCAACTTTGCCAACTGAACAGTTTCAACCGATTCAAAGAACCAGCCAACTTCACACAGTGCAAAAAACGGAGTTTACCAATTTAAAAAGACAACACGAGTGCTTCAGGTTGTCGTACAAATTATTAGGAGTGATCTCAGGAGATGTACAAGGCAGCATAACTTGGACAACATTTTTTAACTTTTTCTTTCTTGATTTAAGTAGTTCAATATTAAATATAAAGCAGAAATATAAACAAAAGAAAACACTAAAAATCACTCAAAATTCCACCTCCACTATATCACCATACAGCATCAGTTTTTTTCCAGTGCACATTTTACATGGCTTAACAGCAAGTCTTTCTGGATATAATGTGCAATGTCAGCAAATATGACCCCCCCCCCACCTCCCGCCAAAAGAGCATGGAACCTAGACAAAAATGAAATAACAAATTTCTAAATTTTTCCATATATTAGATTTTCCACTTGAGAGTAATGGACAACTTTTTAAATTGGTTTAAAAAGCACTAAAAGGCCAGGCACAGTGCTGTACACCTTTAATCCCAGCTACTTAAGAGACTGAGGCAGGAGGATCACTTGAGCCCAGTAGTCCAGGGCCAGCTGGAACAGAGCAGAAGGGGCAGGGATTCTACATACTCAAATGCCTACAAGGGCTAAGCCAGTAACATAAATGCTGCAGAAAGCATGCAAGTTCAAAAAATTATTTTTTTAAGTATGTAAAAATGTTTAAGAAGTCTTTCTTTTTTATGTTTAATTTTATTGGTATAATTTAGATTTTTTTCATTTTTAATTGTATTGGTGCAATTTAGACTTACATAATGATCACATTAATCATAGAGAATTTGTACCTTTACATGACATATCTTGATTCCTTTTCTAGTTTCCCATTTCCCTTACCCTTATTTACAAAAGCCCATTTCTACTTCTTCTTTCTTTTCTCTTTTTTTCCTTTTTTATGCCTTTTGATCTGTATGATGCCTTTCATCAAGACTTAAAATACTATTTGCTTATTGTTAATCTATTTCAAACTAGACATTTAGAGAAATGCAAATTAAAATACTGACATTCAATTTTACTCCAGAAAGAATAAAATCAAATAATAACAGATCAAGAAATCAGATAACAAATGCTGAAGAGGCTGTGGGGAAATTCTACACTGTTGGTGGCAATGTAAACTAGTACCACCACTCTGGAAAGTGTATGCAGATTCTTCAAAATACTAAAAGCAGAAATTTCACTTGACTCAGCTATTTCCCTTTCAAGACATTGTATTATAGTGATGCGTGCATACTTGTGGTTATAACCAAATCTTAGGAGTGAGCTATATGTTCATCAAGAGATGAATAGATAAAGAAAATGTGGTATTTATACACAATGGAGTACTACCATGTCATAAAGGATAAATTTGAGTCATTTGTAGAAGAATGGATGCTACTGGAGACATTAAGTGAAGTCAGACACAAGTTTAAATATCACTTGGTTTCACTTATATAAAAAACCCATAATTTAGATTTTTTTAAAAAGGTAACAACCGGAAATGGAGAGATCTTTTTCAAATGGGAAGGTGAACAAGAGATGGGAGGAGGAGGGAGAGAGGGAAGGAAAAAAGGGTTGACAAAAGGAAATGAAAAAAGAAAAAATGGAGATGGAGGTTTTACAACAGCAAGATCAAGAGATGGAAGGAAGAAGGATGAAAAGAATTAAGATGTGGTATGTACATGTACCAACTCCTCACAATGAACGTAATCATCATGTACTACAGATGTATACTAATAAAAAGGAAAAATAATACAAGGCATACCACTTAATTTATTGTTTAAAGTTTAAATCACACTTGATTTCACACAGGCTAAGGAAACATGGCTAGCCATATGAGATAATTCTGTGTTTCTTTGTTACAAGGGTACCATGAATTCAGAAATCACAGAAGCATCATCAATTCCTATGTGGTCTAATGCCAAGACTGATCATTATCTCCTACTGGTGGTTTTCAAACTGCCACAGCCGCATGAGCATCACCTGGAAACCTGATGTGAACACAAACTGAACTCTCATGCTGAATCAGAAATGCCGGTAGTGTGTGTGTGTGTGTGTGTGTGTGTGTGTGTGTGTGTGTGTGTGTGTGTGTGTGTGTGTAACAAGCACTACACAGCTGCGCAAGTTGGGAACCACTGTTTAATGCTGCTCGGGACAGCAGGAGTCACATCTGCGCTACTCTTCTGCGGACTGCTGTGTAAGCAGTTTATCACTGTCAACATCTTGGAGAGTTAAATAAAAGTGTTAATATATCAAATAAAGTTTTAAAAGGGGAGGCAGAAGTTTTTCTGCATCCCTACTCTTTACCCCTAAAAAGCCACCTTTTGGTCAGAAGGGACTCTTTAAGACTACAGCAATGGCAATTATGAAGTAATTAAACCAATTAATATGCTAAATTATCTCTGAAATGTAACTATATTAATTATCACAAGGAATCAAAAGGGAGTAGGAGAAAGAGCTCTGGGCTGTCTACTTAACTCTAGAAAATTACGGCTTCTTCTTATCACTGTACTCATCTACCAGGACCAATCTATGTTGTTTACTACTTTATCATCAGGTGGAATGTTCTGCTCCAGGGCTCAAGAGGAGGTCTAAACTCTTTCAAGTACTGGACAGAAAGGATAAAGGCCAAGAACAAAACCCTTAGAAGAGAATCAGAACAACAATGTATTCTGAGAACTGAACAGAAGCTTGATCTTTAAAAAATAAAATGCCAGATAATGTTTTTCTTTTTTAGAATAAATGATACAAAGAAGACAGGAGTGGTAGTTAGTTGCTCTTAAACAACTGATTAGTTTAAAAGGAAAAAGGTAAAAGAAGTTACCAAGTACTTACTAATATTTACCAATGTTACCAATCTCCCTTTATTGGGAAAACAAAAACAAAACCTATCCGCCTACTATTAGGTCTATTTTGCTCTGCCAATAGAAGAGAGCCGTTTAAGGAAGCATCTGTTTTGGGGAAATGGGCTAATTCTGTTCGGTGCTTCAGGTTTTTGGGGAGTTTCTAAGTATTAGTGTTCATGGTTTACATAGTTCAATTTAAATGCCTATGAACAACTTTAAATGTCTTGTATGATCATCATGAGCCCATGTAAACATGAAGTTGCTGTCACATAAGCACATGCAACCAGGTAACACTCATCTCTTACTTTTATTTTAGGTAATATATTCAAGGATTCCATGCTACTCCACCCTTCAAAAAGAACTTTCTGGTCCAGATAAAGGCTGTTACACATCAACTAGCTGACACTAAATAACCTCTTTTGCCTTGCTCCAAAGGAAGTGCCTCCTCCTGAAAACACTGACACCTGTGTGAGAAACAGATTCTGTGACTGTTTTACTGTTTAGAAATCTACATATTTCCCTGTTTAAGAAAATATAACAGAGTAGAAATTTCTTCATTATTACTATTGCAAAAAAACCCCAAAACCCAGCCGCAGTGACTACTGGCAAGACTGAGATCTCTCGATTCCTTTGGAACAATTACTGACAATACTGTTCTACAATTTCAATATCACGCATGAGCCTGTGACACAATTTATAACATGAACACATTATGATAGCGCATATATAAAATGGGCAATGACCACCAAGATCTCCATTATGGTACCTACCAATGCCACCTAATCCAAAGTCTCATAAAATTCAAAGCATTCATAATTCAAAATAGACATTTATTTAACTAAGATTATGTAGATACAAACTCTGTTAAGCGTAGGGCTGTAGAGTTTAAATTTTTTCTTCTAAGGTTTAAACAAGTCAATCTGCCCTCAGCATGATGTCCATGAACATTTGGACTTTGACATAGTAGCAACAGGCAGGTGCTAAGATAGATCCCAAGGATAAAGGAGCTGATCTTGCCCCTCAAGACACAGAGAAGCTCAGAACTAGAGGACAGGATGCAAAGAGTGCAGGTTCCTGGCAAAGTTGGAAATGGGTGAGGAGTAGGATGGAGTCCAGTGGCAGATATGTACAGACTAAACAGTCAATAGACTGCAGAGTAAGGGTTTTTCTGTGAAGAAACTGAAAGAAATGGCCATAGGGCTTGATGGGCAATGTGAAACACAGCACTGGTAGATTAAAAGTCGAAAGTCAACAGGTAAGAAATGGTCAAATAGCTGGGCATGGTGGTGCACGCCTATAATCCCAACACTTGAGAGGCAGAGGCAGGAGGATTGTTGTGAGTTCAAAGCTCACCTGGTCTACATAGTGAGCTCAGGGCCAGCCTGTACTACAAAGGGAGATCCTGTCTCAAAAAAAAAAGAAAAATAGAAAAAAGAAATGCTCAAATATCTACCCTTTTAAACTCCAGACCTCCATCCATCAGGAGTTCTATTTCCTGCTCCCAGTCCACCCCCACTGGTCTCTCTCTCAAGAGAGAGGACCCTTCTCCACAGAAACCAAACATCCCACAGAAAAGACAATCGCATATTAATATTTGACAGCTCAACAAACAGCAGGTCTGTACGTAATTAGCCTCAAGTGAAGTCCAACACTTAAACTTGGCAAAGCCACCTAGAAACACAGAATTGCCAATTAGCCTTTCTTGATGTTAAGTATGAATAGTCAGCTAAGGATAACCCAAGATTTGCAAAATGTCTCAGACATGAAAGATCAAAACAAATATTGATAAACTAAAAACAAAGATAATTCAAAAAACAGAAGGGGCTAGGGATTCAGCTCAGTCATTCCGGCGCCTGCCTCGCAAGCACAAGGGCCCAAGTTCAATCCCTAGTAATCACATACAACAAGGCTGGGCATGGTGACTCATGCCCACCAGGAATCAGTACCACATACCACAGTGCCAGGCATGGTGGCTCACGCCTCTAATCCCAGCACTCGGGAGACAGAAGCAGGAGAATTGCTGAGTTTGGGCTGAGTTCAGGACCAGCCTGAACTACAAAGCAAAACCCAGTCTCCAAAAAAAACAAGAAGAAGAAGAAGAAGGAAACTTATATATATATTTTTAAAACACTGTCATGAAAATGAAAGAATCCAAAATTTAAAACTCTTAAAATTTAAAAAAATCTTAAAATCTTAAGATTAGAATTAGAATCTTAAAATTTAAAAAAAAATAATAGCCAGTGTTAAAAATCTGACAGAAAACGAACACCACAGAACTCTTCCAGACAATTAAGAGAAAAAGAACAAAAAAATACAGTTAACAGACAATAAAAACTGAAAATTCAAGATTTGACTACAATTAATAAAACAAGTAAAGAAAAAGAAATATTGACATTATTACTATAAGAAAATATTGCAGAATTTTCTCAAGAAGAAAAATGTCACATACTGAAGAACAAAAATGACTTTTCCATTTATTATAACATGTAAATTTAAACTCAAATGAGCAACATTTTAAAAATCCCAGGGCAAATTTCAGTTAGGAATTCTGGGGCCCAAGGATTTAGCTCAGTGGTTCCAGCATCCACCCGGCAAGTGCAAGATTCCAACTTCAATCCTGGTAACCACATACCACAAAGCTGGGCATGGGTGACTCATGCCTATAATCACAGCACTCAGGAGGCAAAGGCAGGAGGATTGCTGTGAATTCGGGGTTATCCTGAGTTACATAGTGAGCTCAGGGCAAGTCTGCACTACAAAGTGAGACCCTATCTCAAAAAAAAAAAAAAAAAAAGAATTCTGTACCCAAATTGTCAATCAAATACGAAAGCAGTTTTAGAAAGCAAGACTTCAAACTTTGTCATACACACATTTCATCAGGAAACCACTGACAGAGGTTCATTCTAGACACAGACACATACAGAGACCAAAACAGGGGGGGTGAACATAAAGAATCATTCCATCGGGCCGGGAAGTTAGCTCAGTGGTTCCGGTGCCTGTCTTGCAAGTGCAAGGGCCGGGGTTCGATTCCCCGGCAACTACATATGGTACTGGGTGTGGAGACTCACACCCAGCAGCAACCAGTGCCACATACCACAGTGCCGGGCGTGGTGGCTCATGCCTGTCATCCCAGCACTCGGGAGGCAGAGGCAGGAGGATTGCTGTGATGTGAGTTGGAGGCTGAGCGCAGGGCCAGCCTGAACTACAAAGTGAGACCCTGTCTCAAAAAAAAAAAAAGAATCACTCCATCTATCTACAAAGTTTCTGAGTGGCAACTATGCACTGGCCTTAAAGATAAACAGGGACAGGACAGATAGAAGGAGAATATGTTCACAAAATAACACAAGTACAAAAAAGGCAGTTAAGGCCAAGATTTAGCTCAGTGGCTCGGGCATCTACTTGGCTACGGCAAGGTCCTGACTTTGATCTCTGATACCAGATACCACAGTGCCAGGCATGGTACCTCACACCTGTAATCCCAGCACTAGGGAAGCAGAGGCAGGAGGATTGCCACAAGTTTGAGGATAGCCTGGGCTATGGAGTGAGTTCAGGACCAGCCTGAACTACAAGGTAAGACCCTGTCTCAAAAAGAACCCATAACAAACAAGGCAATTAATAGAATTCTTGGTGAGAGAAAACAAAATGTAAATATACTTTTGGCTGGTCAGAAAATATTTACATAACAGAATGTAATTACGGCTTTTTTGATTAAACAAAACTTCTAACATTAAAAGAACTAGGGAGATGAGGTGTGTATATATTATTATATATGAAATACATATATAATGTGTTTTATATATATATGAAATACAAATATGAAAACTATATATATATGAAAACTAAATCCTCATTTTAATCACAGGAAATCAATAATACATAATATAAAAGTGATAAATTAAGCAAGGACATATGAACACACTGAAATGTGTGCATACTAGTTAATAACAGAAGAAACAGGGGTACATAGCATTGTAAGTGACTTTGAGTAACAGTTCCAGAAATGGGCAGGAGTAAGAGAAGGAACCACTGGTTTTTCACTACATGTCTTTTCATGTAATTTGAATTTTTAAATTATAAAACTGCATTAATTATTAAGAGCAAAGTTTTATTTCTTCAAGCCAGAGAGTTCGGTGAATCTAAAATTCTCAAAACTGGAAAAAGAAATACGTTGAAATTATATTCTTGTTCCAAGACTTTAGTATTATTAAGCATAGGAAATGAGTAAGCCCAGGATTTACCAACTGCCTCTGGACTTCTAGACTCCCAATTTTCTAGATATCTTAAAAGAAAAACACATGGACACACTCACTCCTTCCTTCCACAGCTATATTAAAATCATTGCTGGCTACATAGGTACCAATCTTGAATTTATATCCACTCTCCCTCACCCCAA
>PVIR01000551.1:149599-170414 GCA_004026965.1 Petromus typicus
ACAATCCTCCTGCCTCTGCCTCCCGAGTGCTGGGATTACAGGCGTGAGCCACCACGCCCGGCACTGTGGTATGTGGTACTGGTTGCTGCTGGGTGTGGGTCTCCACGCCCAGTATTGTTATGTGGTTACCGGGGAATCGAACCCGGGTCCTGGCGCTTGCGAGACAGGCGCCGGAACCACCGAGCTAACTCCCCGGCCCTCCAGTACATTTTTGATAATTATTTTCACCTAGTTAGGTTGCACTCCTAGTTTGTCAATTTTATCCTAAATAGATGCTGGATCTTATCAAATGAGATAATCATAATTTTTCTCCTTTCTTCCATTAATGAGAGAAATTACATTAATGGAGTTGATGAATCATGCTGACAGTCTTAGGACAAATTATGGATCATGATTCTTTTAACACGGAGTTGTCTTCGATGAACTGATACTGTGTACGATTTTCATTTCCATGCTAGTAAGTGAAACACACCTATACTTTTATCTAGTTTAAGAATTAAGACATCACTAACCTCATAAAATAAGTTTATCATTTTTTTCCTATTTTCCACATATAAAAAGGAACTAAGAGTCAGTTAAGTTTGATAGAGCTCTCTAACATAAGTTATGAGCACATCTGGAGCCACAGTTTTCAAAAGAAGTCTTTAACAATACTACTTCAGTGTAATAAATATTACTTTGAGCTATTTCTTCTGATAGCAGTTTTCAAAGTTGCTAAGTTTTCTAAGAATTATACTGGACTTTCAAATTTACTGACATACACTAATAACTGTTGTCTTTAAAAGCTGTGTTCCTAATTTTCCATGTTTCATTTGTTTAAACTGTATCCTTTCTTACTGATCAATTTCAGAGGTCTGCCTAGCATATTAATCTTCTTGTTTAGTAAATTCTTTTGTTCTCAATTTTACTCATTTCTTCCCATAACTGCTTCTTTCATTCTTCTAATGAACTTTGCTTAAGCACTAATCCAAGATGCCTACAGCATTTACACAAGTCACTCTGCCACTCTGTACAAAGTCTAGTTTCACAACACAGTCTTACACAGTCTTATACACTACACGATATAAATGGTATTCTCATATACACAAATCTTACCAAGCACACCTGCACATCCGTGTCTGACTAAAGTAGTATCTTGAAAGCAAATAAAGTTGTGTGCTGTTTCCATCAAAAAATCTGTGTAAAGGCAAGTACTAGTCTCTCTGCACAGCTAAGCAGACAACTACTGGCATAGCTTGACAGAATCAGTAACTTGAAATGAAATCTCCAGTTGCTTTACCAGATGCCAGTCAGAACTCAAAAGTTAGTAAGGAGAAAAACTCCTAGCTGTCACGGTCAAGTTCACTTCACCGCAGAGGCTCCCACCGTGAGGGGGGAGCACCTTTTTTCCCCCATGGCCATGGAAAGCCGTGGGACAGATCACAAACAAATTTTGTACTTGAGTCTTCCTACCTGCAATTCTTGAGACAAATCACAACATAATGAAACTCAACATGCAACAAAATCGTGGATTTGGACGCACGCAGAGTTGTTATTTTTATGAGCTGCGGCTATGAAAAATGATTTTACACATCAGTTTTTCAAACAGAGATCATAGCTCCCACTGCAAGCAGCAGCAACTCCTACAGTTCTCCGCTAGGATGCAAAAGTGTACAGAGAAGGCAAAGAACAAGTGTAGATAATAGGTCAACTTTCAAATCCCTGATTTAAGACTAGGTAACAGCACAAGAACACAAGTTGCCAAGTTTCTTTTCTCTCTCCGACTGCTTTTACTGAAGGCCTTCCCTTAACTAAACTCAGGTAGTCTTACTTTCCCCTCTCACCTTTGAGGGAGAAACTTTAAGGGGGACGGAGAGAAAAGGGCTTCCTAATGTTGAGAGAAAACCAGTTGTGACAAGGATCGCGTTTGTGGCAGAACTTGGGGCTGCGTGCGTACCAGGCTGCTTCTCTAGGCCAGGTAATACAAGAAGACAGGGCCGCTCTGCCACTGGCCACAGACACCACACGGAGGGGGAGGGCGCGGGAAGGGGAGGCACAGAGAGGAGACCCAGGCCTCAAACAAAGGAAGCAGGGCTGCTCCAAGAAAGGGTGGACTCGGCGTCCGGGCAGGGAGGAGAGAGCCAAGGCTGCCGAGGAAAAGCTGGACTCACAGAACTTGGAGGTGGAAGTGTTGATGTTGATGGTAGAGCTGGGGCTGGGGGTGGGGGCGGTGGCCGCCTTAGCCCCGGCAGCGGCCGCGTCGCAGCCCTTCAACATCATAATCACCCCATTGGCGTCCGGCGGTGGCGGCGGCCCCATCGGGAGCCCCTCCTTGGGCCCTTTCCTGTCCACGGAGACCGCGGGCACCGCCAGCAGCTGCCCGCCCGGAGACTCACAGGCAGGGACGGGGATCGACGAGGGGGGCGGTGGGGGCTGCCGGAAGCCGTCCACTGCGGCCTCCCAGTTGTTGTGGTTCTGGTCGTCCATCATCGCCTCGTAGATGAGCGCCTCCTCCTCCTCCATGCTTTCCTCCATCCTGCTGGCCCCCGGCACCCGCCCGCCTCACAGGCACCTGCCGCCCGTCTCAACCCCGGGCCAGGGGGCACCGCGGCTGGCTCGAGCTCACATCGCCGGGGACCGGGACGGGCGCTGCGAGGAGGGCAGCGGCACGCCGGGTCTCTCACTCTCACCCGGCCGACTCTCCAGGAGACCCGGCTGGTGGCGGTAGGCGCTCGGGAGATCGCGTCCTGGGAGAGGCAGCCGTAAAGCAATAGGGCCACTCACGACATTTCACGGCAGCTTCCAGCAGGAGATGGGAAAGGGCGCAGGGGGAGGAGGCCAGGAGGGCACGTGGTGCGAAGGATGAGCCTGGAGAAAGCGGAGCGAAAAGAGGGGGAGCTGTATGTAAGTCTCCCGCACGGTATAGGCCTGATGTCTGCCGGGTCTTGGGGGGCTGGGCCTGAGAAGGGCGGGGCGGCGACGGAGTGTGAGGAACACTCATCGCCCCGCCCCCGGGTCGGCCCGGGATAGGGAAGTTTGAGGTGCGCTTGCGCGCTCACAGTTTGGTTACCAGGACGACAGGGAGCGGAGCGACTCCTGAAACTGCAAGCAAATCATCCGAGAGCCCCTACAGTAGCATTACTCAACCAGTTGGTAGCGTTTTTCTCAAGTTTGATGGGTTCTTGGGCTCGGTCTCTTCTGCTTGGGGACGGAGATGAGAGGCTACAGGATGCACAGATTATAAATGGGTCAGAATCCCTCGGTGGATTGCTCTCGGGATCATTTCTTAACCCCGTGACCCAAAATTGAGAACAAAAACCAAGTATGACAAGGATGGCGAAATACACTAATAAAGCTGAGATACTCCTAGGTTGCCCCACCCCACCCTCTTAGTAGGGGTTGAATTTGGAGTTTCTACTTAGCTAGGCTAAGGTTCTTACCACTGGGCTACTCTTCAGCTTTCCCGAATATTTTGAAAGTTCTTTAGCTCGCCTATACACTGAGTCCAGAAATCTTTTTTAATGCCAAACTTAGTGCACTGTTTGAAAAATCTGACACATATTAAAGATGTATGCCTTCAGGGTCAAAAAAGAACAGTAACTTTTACTTATTTCCTTAGTAAATTTGCATTCTCAAGGCATAGTAATGGTGGTGATAGAGGACATATGGGTCCAAATAACGCAAAGGAAATAATATAACCTGCTAGATGTCTGAAAAGCCGAGTTCAAGTTCTCTAAAATCAACGAATGAATTCTAGAAACAATGGAGGTTGAGTAGGAAGACTTTACGGACGGAAAGCATCTGTCTAAAAGAAAAAGAAGGGAGACTGAGGATTTAGCCCAGTGGTTCCAGAGTCTGCCTAGCAAACACAAGGTCTAGAGTTCGATCCCCAGTAACCACATATCACAGCGGCCCTTTGTGGGTGATTCACGCCCGTAAGCGCAGCATTTGGGAGGCAGAGACAGGAGAAATGCTATGAGTTCGGGACCGGCCTGGGCTACATAGTGAGTTCGGGGGCCAGTCTGAACTACAAAGCAAGACCTGTCTCAAAAAAAAAAAAAAAAAAGGAAAGGGGACTGGGAAATGGGTTGCCTGTTCACCCTGCTTCTCAAAGGTGTTTTATTAAGCAAAGGCACCAGTTAAGGCAGGTTCAAGGGGGAACAAAACTACAGTCAACTAATAAGATTATAAATATAGGCCCATAGGTAACATCCAATGGGAAGTCACAAGGTGGAACAAAATTAGGATCAACCAATAAGATTACAGCAAGTATAGTCACTTAGGTAATATTGATCCAATGGGAAGCAGGCATGGACTGAAGAAGGATGTTCCAGAAAAGAACGGGCTAGATAGGGAAGTTTCAGTCCCCAATTAAGGGGATTGGTATCTATTTAGAATATCAATCACTGCTATTCACCCCAAGGAGCAATATGTGGGTGTAGTAGTTCCTTTTTTAGTCCTGATCGTTTAGTAAATGTACCTCAACTGTTTTCCATGCTCAGGGCCTAGCCTCACCTAATTGCCTTATAATATTTTCTAACTAGCTTAACTATTTGCAATAGTCATATATGAAAAATATGTTATATTATTTGTTGGGGCTCATTTTAGCTAACAGTGATAAAAAGTTGTCTAAACAACCTTCAATACATTTAAATTAGTAGGTAATAAATCTTCACTTCTACAAGGTATATTATGAATGTATAATCAGAAAGTATTACCTTTGATGTACTTAAGTTTCTACATTTTCCAGAGCTTCTCTACATATATTTTTTCCCAATTTGTTCGGCACTGTATTGAATAGAACATATTTACCAACAACTTGGAATGATTTAATTTTAGACAGTGCTTCCTCATACTAATCAACGTCTTTTTAATTAGCACACGTTTTAATTCTCTGACCTTGGGGTGTCTAGGGAGACAAAAGAATTTTTCTAGTGACAAAACTTTTTTTCAGACAGACACATGATTGATTGTCATAGATTCATAGATGAAGAATGTGGCTAGAGATAGAGGCTGCTGCATAAGAAAAGACCCAATACAAGAGGAAGATACAAAAATTATAAATGTGCCTCTAATACAATGGGCACAAATACATGAAACAAAAACTTAATAGAAGTAAAACATATATCACCATTAGAGCACGTGACTTCATATATATTGATGGGTTGAAATGGGTTGGGTATGCCCCCCCAAAAAAAAGATAGTTCCGTGTCCTAATATCTGACACTTATGAATATTTCCAGGTATAATTAAATGGAAGATCTTGAGATCCCTGAATTAACCAACTATACTGTATATTCAATGACAAGTATGCTTCTAAGAGAAATGCAAGGAGAAAACTGAGACCCATACAAGACATAGGGAAGATAATAATGTAACCACAAAAGCAGAAATTGAAGTAATGTGGCAAGTTAGGAAGCAGATAGCCATCCAATCATGGAAGAAGCAAAAGTAGAATTCTCTAGCACTTCCAAAGGGAACCTGACAACACTTTGATTTCAGACTTCTACTTCCAGAACCATAAGAGGAAAAAATGCATTTGTTATTTTCAGCCACCCCCCTGTGGTAATTTATGACAGTGGCTATAGGAAATGAGTACATAGGTCAAGGTGTTGGTTTGCATTTCAACATGACCTACAAAACTAAAGAGTTAAAAACCTTGGCTGCCTTTTAATGGGCTTTTGAGGAAATTACTGGGTCATGAGTGTTCTAACTCCACCAGTGAATTAATCTGCTGATGAGATCATAGTTTCTTGCATGGTTGGGAGTTGATAAAGAGCAGCATGAGCTTGGGAACTATCGCTGGACCCTGGTTCATCTCTCTCTTTCTCTTTCTCGGTTTCCTGGCTGCCATGAAGCGAGCAGCTTTCCTCCAACACACACTCCTGCTGTGACTTTTCTGCTATATTCATAGTTTTCCTCAGAGGAGCAAACTGTAGACTGAAAACTGCAACCATGAGACAAAGTAAAGCTTTCTTCTCTTAAATTGCTCCTGTAGGTATTTTGTCCCAGTAAAGAAAAGCTGATCAATACAGAGAAGACCCCCCCCCAAAAAAAAAGAATCTTTATGGCACTAGGAAAGTTAAATAACATAAATGACCAAATTTAATTTAGTAAAGGAATATAGAACCTTCCTCAAAAACTGCAGAATACATACACCTTCCTTCCATAAATATATGAAACATTTTCAAAAGAATGCATATAGTAGATCCTAAAACAAGTCTCTCTAGGATTTCATTGTCACAGCATCCATATTATCTGACCACCATACAGTTAAGTTAGAAATAAGTTACTAAAAGACAACCAGTGAGCCTTCATATTTCTATTCTTCCAAACAACTGACAGGTCAGAAAATTATAATGAAAGTAGAAGACTGGCTATAGCCATTTTCCTCAAGATAGCCCTCCGTCCATCCCCCAGAGGGTGCACTTTCATCTTGCTTTTTCCTCTTTTACTCAGCCCAGCTAGTTCTACAGAGCCAGTATCTTCTTCCTTTTTACTTTTACTTTTTCAAATAAACTTTGCCACCGTCTATAAAAGAAAGGAAACTTTTAGAAACATTTTAGAATAAAAGGATTGGTAGAATCACAGCAATATAACTTCCATCCTAAGACGCCCATACTTGAGGAATTTTTACCCATCACACCACTGAAATGGAACCCTTCATATATGTACTGTCAAACTTAAGATATTTGTTTTTGTATTTGTTTTATTTTGCTTGGTACCAGGGATCAAACTTAGGACCTTGGACTTGCAAGGCAGGAGCCAAAACCACTGAGCTAAATCCCTGGCCCTTATTTTTGCTTTAATTAGTTAAACATAATTAACTCAAAATCTTATAATAATTCTACCACAGTAGTCACCGACAGGATACAACTTGTCATAAAAAAACACCACCTACCCAAGGGAAACCACGTGAATCTATGGATAACTTGTTGACTTCATGGACATTATAACATAACTTCATATTATACTTAAAAATATGTTTTATTTTAATAGCTATACAATTTGGTGATTTGTTCTGAGGTATGAAAACAGAATATGATATTTTATTAGTAGTATTGACCCAACCCTGAACACAGGTTAATAATCACTACAATACTCCATAGTCCCGGATATTTATCTACTTGTTTAGTTTTTTTGGTTTTACTTTCTACTAGACCATGAGTTTTCTCCTAGCAGGATAAATATACAGTGGTACTCAGTTCACAAACTCAGTTCTCTCTGTGATGCTGACTACAAACCAAAATGGATGAAAACCAAACCAAGTCTCCCTAGTGTTGGTTGTTGTCTATGTGAGGTTTTCCCGGCCGGAGATGGTGAGGCACAGAGTCAAGCACAGCCCCTGGGGAATGTTTCTGGAACTTCAGATTTATTCAGGCTTAAGTGTTACCTATATAGCAAAAGGTCACAGGGGGGCTGAAGGATAGGAGGAGGGGAGGGTCTATAGGTTTGACCTAGGGTCTGGCCCAATAAGAGAACTTTGTGAGTGGGTGGTCTATATGGCATTAGCTATGGGGGAAGGTGAGGCCATGGGTGAGAGACAAAGAGGGGTGGGGCTACCAAGATGGCCACTGACAAGGTTCAATGTGTGGGAGCGAGTGTGCTCAATCCCCTAGGGGTCTCCTAGTCTGCAGGGAGACAGAGTCTCAACCTTTAGGCTCAGGAGTCAGGCACACGGTTCACTTGCCCTAGCCAGACTTGAAGCTCTCCCTTACCCTAGAAGGTCAGCAATGAACCTAACCACTGAATTTGACCCAGTTCTCCTCTGATTTGCTTTGCAACCAGAATGGTAGAAGGATTCAATTTCATGAACCAAGATACCATTGTATATGTAAAATATATTCATAAGCTTGTATATGTAAAAAGACTAATTCAAAACAACAGCAATTAATTAATAGCAAACTAATTAATAGCAATTATCTACAGAACAGAGGATTACTGGCCAGGAATTTACCTTAGTGGCACTGCACCTGCCTTGCACACACAAGGTCCTGAGTTCCATCCCAAGTACCACAGGAAAAGAAAATAGGATTACGGATAGTTTTAATCTTTGTATCTTTCAATGTTTTCTTTGTTCTCTCTAGTGAGCATGTATTATTATCAAAAAAAAAAATCCCACATCTTAAAGATTTAAAAAATCATTAAGAAAGCATAAATTTGGATATCATAGGTTAAAATGTTTGTTGTGGCCTCCAGCAGCAGAAATTTAAGCCTAAGGACAGAGGTAAAGCTTGGCTGAGCCAGGCTTCCATCTCTGGTGCCATGTTCTTATTCAGAAAAGTCGCTTCCACAACCCAGGCCTCATACACAGGCACAACAGTGTCAAGATGAGCCGGGCCCAGGAGTCCTGGTGACTCTCTGTCATGAGCCATTTCTTCTCAGAGGTTTTCAACAAACTTCAAAGTGTCTCATTCCTGAGCCAACTTCCTGGCCCTTAGTGCCAGATTCCAGAACCATTTCCTAGAAAAGGTATAGATTTACTCCTAGAAAATAAAGTCCATCCCTGGACCTCAGAATAGGATTAGTTTCTCCTTAAGACATTGGTTGAGAGGGGAAGAACAAATATTAGGGTCAGTTTGGTAGTCTGAAATGAGTGTGGGCAACAGTGCCCCTCACAGGCTCAACTACCTAATCCCCTATAATTATTCATTACATAATCTCATCCCAATTTTTCTACTACCCCCCCATCATAAATACCTTCCTAATCAATATACTTATGCAAAATGATGTATGTGCTGATGAGAGTCAAGAAAGAGAAAACCCATGTTTATTTAAGTATAAAATGCATATGTGGCTAATTGTCTAAACTGGTCAAGACCTGGAGGAATGCAGAGACTCTATCACTAAGAATTAGTCTCTGTACAGCTTTAAATACCTCGATATCATCTTTCCTACAGAATGTTTCATTGCAATTGTTCAACATTTCTCAACAAATAAATTCATGGTTTGCTTAAATCTACTTGAAATCTTATTTTTATGTCAACAGTCTTTTTCCTAAGTCAACTCTTACAATAGAGCCCATGCTACATATGAGGTACATTTTTCCTACGAGAAAGCAAAGCTTATTGTAACTTTTGCATGTTTTTATCTATTCTATCACCCCAACTCTTGCATTGTTAGTAAAGGATGAAATTGTTCAGAGGTGAGCAATAAGAAAAAGGAGAAAATAACGTATGGGGCTCTTCTAAACATTGAAGAACCAATCAGCAAGGACTGTGGTAGACGGCACACAGACATAGAGATGGTTTCTTTTAATTGTCATTTTAAGTTTACTATTATGTGAGGGAATTAGCATAGAAAACTTTAAAATGCAATTTTGGTGGAGATAAACTCTGTTAGGATAGAGAAGAATGAATAGTTCTTTAATCCCTAAGCAAATATAATTGTACCAATGTAATGTTGACAAAGAAATGATTTGTGAATGTATAATGCAATCTAAATGCAAAGCTATTGGAATGATCTTGATTTGAAGGGAAGAAGACTAGAATCGGGTAAATAACTCAACTCTCAATAGTTGCACACTGAGATCACTCCTTACAATAAAGATATGTAGCCAATTGGGGGAGTATTTTCTATTTGTGTTTCTTTTTGTGTTGGATTTTGTTCTTTCCTTTTATAAAAATCTTAACATCTGAATCCTAATTTCCATCCTAGCAGGAGAACAGAGATAATAATGCACGATCTGCTGTAAACCTGATAAATTTAGAAGCTGAAGAAAATGACTTCAGGCTAAAGAAGGCTATGGGGAGAGGTTCCCACTAGGGATTTTTTCTAGGATTTATTCCTGTTGGTCATTCACAAATATCTCTGTGGTGCTAGGACCACAAGCATCAATCGATAAAACTCACTGGGCTTCCATTCTGGTGTCAATCATTAGGCAATTAAACACATTGTGATTGGCACCATCAAGGAAAATACTGGGTGCTGTGAGAGCATCACCACAAAAATTATTTTAGGGAGTCAAAGAAAGTCTCTCTACAAAGTAATCTTTCTACTAAGTTGAAGTGGGTAAAAATTAGCTAGACACAAAACATTGCAGGCAGAAGGATCAAGGCAATGAAAGCATTCTATGTTATCTACACACTGAGGAAAGGCAATGAGAAGCAAGTGGACTGAAGGGGAAGAGAAAGTGACACATGGGGAAAGGTAGGAATGACTGGGTTATGCATGTCTTTAAGAACCTGTGTTTCTATTTAAACGACTTGTGTTTTATAAGGGTGTCTTGCTCTCCTAAAGGGAGTAGCCTATCAGAAAGAAAAGGAGTAAAGAAATGACACAAAACAAAAACACGGCCCGTTACCTCTGCTATATTGACTGTGGTCTTGCCATCAGCAGCAACAACATCTTTGAACTTATCAATTCACATAACCTTTGGTATATGACCTACACTGCTGGTTTCTTGCCTAAGTATGGGTATTCCTTGGAATCTCTTCAACTCCATGGAGAACTCTCACCCATGAACAACCCTGTCTTTTCTCTAGCAATCTGCCCTGATTATGTTTATTTTTTTGGTCCAGCTTGGAGCCCATGGCTGGTTCATCATTTCTATCCCTCACTGAATACTTTAATTTCATGCTTCTGATGGAACTCCAGCTTTGAGTAGAAATATGATCTAAAAACCAGGTCTATACTAAAGTGAGCCTCTTTGGAATCCTTTCCCTCCTCTAACATACTTAACTCATCACCAAGTTCTGTCCATTCTAATGTCAAAATAAGTTTGCAGTCTTCCAATATTGTGTTTGTTCCCAAGTCCAAGGTGTCTGTAAATGACTGAGATATAATTCAGGAAACTGGGAGTGATGTGGGTGGCACCAACCAATATTTTAAAGTGGGTGAAATTTTGAAAAGGGAAGGAAGAAGGAAGTATGCTTGTTTTGGAAGAGCTCCAGTCTTTGTCACCACCTGTGGATATCAGTCTCAGTTTCTTCAGCCTGCCGATGCACATTCACACTGCAACTCGACAGTGAACTTTTAGGACTTCACCCTTGGACTAGGGCTGCATCCTTTGTAAGAACCAGCCTATGAGTTTATCTTGACCCCCAGGGCTGAGGAAGCTTGATCAAAGGCACAAAGATATTTGGAAGAGATGGGCCAGGAAGCTCTCTGCCTCTAGTAGGACAGAGTCTGGAACTGACAGAGCACCTCACTTTTTAAGACTTGAACAAAGGGGCCAGGGATTTAGCTCAGTGGTTCTAGTGCCTGTCTTGCAAGTGCAAGGGCCTGGGTTCGATCCTCAGTAACCACATACAACAATGCCAGGTGTGGTGACTCATGTCTATAATTCCAGCACCCAAATGTGTATATCCTTTAATCAGATTTAGCTATAGTTGTTACTCTCTTTAAAGCTGGTTGACTCCAGCATGCAAAGCTGGTTGACACCAACATGCTAGCAAACAGCCCAAAGGGGAAGGAAGAGTTTGCTGTCCCCTCCTCTGCCTCTCAAGGAGAGTCCAATCCAGACCTCAGTCTCACACATGGTTCCTCACAATCCTTGATCCTGTTGTTCTGTGGCTTCCATTTTCTTGGACTCAGCAGCCACTGGCTCTTCCAGCTACCCAGAACAGAGCCATTCTGGATTTTCCCACTTCTGATCCCATATGTGGCCCTTGTGGACTCTGCCATCTCTGACCCGTAAGCCTACTAATAAATCCATTGTATAATCATACATACCTTTACTGTTGATTCTGTTCTTCTACAGAAACTTAATACCTGGGCATCTCTGCCTCTTTGGATTAAATGCTCAGAGCTGGTATAACATAACCACAACCCCACATATTCATTCTCAGCACCAGCACCAGTAAGCTTGCTGTAAATGCTTCTGTACACTTTGTATCCTCAAAATAAAAAGTGAGCACATCTGATGCCATGCAGGTTCCTGGGGCAAGCAGGTTCCTTGCCTGCTTCAGAGGGCAAGAAGGAGCTAAGCAACAGAAGCACTTAACAAAAGAGAAAACACATTAATTAACTTCTCCAATCCTTTCCATTTAGCATTAATGTGATAGACTCTTATATAGCGAAATATAATTTCCCAGTTGTGCCAAGTGTCCAATTTTGCAATCTTCATGGTCCTGGAGCTACTCACTGTGTTAAAGCAATTTGATTTAATTTAGACAAGATAGATGAGATACACTAGATGAGTTAAGTGAAAACAATAGAAGATCCTCAAATATGAGTAGATTGTGGTCTTTAAATGGAAAATGAAATTACTTTAGTACTTGCACTGTCTACAATTACTTGGTATGAACTGTTGCTTACCAAAGAAATCCAGAGTTTTTAATTGTTTCACCTGTGAAAGGACTATTTTTAATTTTAAAGAAAATATTAAAAGAAACAAACATATTTGCATGACTGTGAAGATAAGTCACATATAATTTTCCTAAAATATCCTTGAATTTCTGCAGAGACTATTTTTGGCTTTTATAGAGCAAGACATAATCTGGACATTTTGACACATTAAATAACATGCTATTGTCATCAATTTTCTTATTAGATCATAGCATTGGTGATTTGAAAGAAAAATCTTAAAAATACTGTGTGGGTCCTGATGTTGCATTAAGGGACAGGGAAGCTCTTGATATTTGTGATACTGATTTATACAATGAAATTAAAATATTTTGTCCCATTTTCTGTGATAATTGATGCATATAAAACCAAGCCGCAACATGTTTGAGCATTTCTGTAGCGTGAGTATTTCCCCTAAGGGTTCATGCGCTGAAGGCTTGATTCCCACTGTGGCAATGTGAAAGAAATCTAAAAAATGGTCTAGGCATGTAGATGAGTGATAGGGCCCTTGCACTGCACCCACAAAGCCCTGGGTTTGAGCCTCAGCACTGGGAAAAAGAAACACAAGAAGACTAGGGAAGTCACTGAAGGCAGGACGCCAAGAAGGTATTCATGTGATTTTCACAGGACCCCAGTTAGTTCCCTCAAGAATTGGTTATTATTAAAAGAGAAGGGTTGAGCTGCACATGGTGGCACATGCCTGTAATCTCAGTACTCTAGGAAGCCAAAGCAGGAGGATTACAAGTTTAAGCATAGCCTGGGCAATTTGGCAACTCATCAAGACCCTGTCTCAAAATAAAAAGTGGGGTCTAGTACTATATCTCAGTGCAAAGGCCATGGGTTCAGTCTCCAGTTGGGGGCAAGGTTAGCCCTACCTGGTCCCTGGCTTCCTATTTTGCCATGTAAGCTCTTTCTCCTGTATAATTCCCACCATGATGCCCTCTCTCGTATGGTGATGTAGTTTAGAGGGTCTTAAACGATAAGCTAAATAAGTATTACGTTAATAATTTAACTGACATTTCTAGTTGGTTTGATCTGAGTAAGATACTTTCTACATTTTAAAATTAATAAAAGACATCCTAAGAACCACAATCTCCCCAGAAAGGTTATCTAATTTGTCATTACTCTCAATAGAATACAAATTATATGAAAGTCTTGATTATAACAACATAATTAGTAATTTACTTAAGACAAGAAAATTAACTTTCATGAAATAAATATAATTTAGGAATTATGTATAACCTATTACCTATCCAACAATCAAAAGAGCATGCAGACATACTGAGTAGTAATTCATCCAGTCCCCTTCAATATTTTACCATAAATGTCATGTACTTTTCCATTTAGTTTCATTTAGTTTAGTTGTTATAACTTTAAAATGTATTTATGAAGGAAGGAGAATGGGACATGTGTTAGGAGTCTATTGGAGGAACAACATTTAAGCATTTGGACATACAGATGAGCCTCTACTGGAATTTTTGCTTCAGTCACTAGAAAGAAGTCAGAGGACCAGAAAATCTGTCCACATGGATGTTGATGTTCCACTCGTGAGAATGGCAAGACTTGGGATGGAAAGAGAGGTAACCCAATGTATCAGTCAGTGCTCACTAGAGAAAGAGACAATGCCAGTTATACACATTTATAAGGATTTACAAGATTGGCTAACAGTGGCTGCCCACACAGACAGATGTAAATGACTGCAAAGGGGGCTGTCTGTGCACTGGAGAACTGAAGGAGCCAGTGGAAGGCCTGGAGCCCACTGTACTGTCCAGTGTGAGTCCATATTAGGAGGCCAAAGGGTCTGTGCTTGAAGCAAGCAGATGACTTCCAAGGCAAACAGAAGTGATCCTTCCTTGTTTGTTTTTCCTTTGTACCGTTCAAGTGCAAGCTGCCATAGGGTGGTCTTCTGTGTTCAGTCAGTCCCCTTAGCCACACTCAGAACGATGCTGATCCCAATTAGTTGGGCATTTCTTACTCAAGTTGACACAGTTGACTCTCACATCCAGAAATGAAAGTGAGAGGAGTAGCAATAACCAGCAGACCAGGAGACAGCCATTCTGAGGAGGTCAGAGGAAAAGCTCAGTGATGTGATCTTTATGGAGCCCATAAAGGGGAAGGCAAAGGCTAGAATGGGAGCAGACATGGGACCAAGGAGAACACCATCACCACCTCCTTATGAGAGGAATACAGGGGGTGAGAGGTACATGTATCCTTGAGAGGTCACATGGGATGCAGTGCACAGATGATAGCTAAATTTGGGTTAAGCCAAGGACCAGCAGGGAGTATTTGAAGAATAAATAAAGAAATAAGTAAAACAATACTGAGGGGGAAGCTGGGGATCATGATGGCCAGAGCATTAGCCAGCTTCTTGATGTGCCCAGAGTAACATAAAACTTACAATGTAAAGGCTACAAATATCAGAGATAGTAATAACGGCAGATATCCATCACCTCCGAATTGTATGCCAGACCCTCTGCTGAGAATGTTCTATGGATTGTATTTAACTGTCACAAGAAACCAAAAGGGTAGAGTTTTTACAGATGAGGAAGCTGACACTAAAAGTGTGTAGGACCATCCCCAAGGTCAAGGATCAGAGTGTGGGGCAGGCTCTGTAGACAAGAAAAACAGAACAGGGGTCTTATTAGGTCTCAAGCTAATCCTGACTAGGTGTTAAGAATGAACTTTACTATAGAAGTTCTCTTGGGAAATAGATCAAGGATTGGAGGTTGGGGGAGGTGGAGAAACAGAAAAAACAGATAAAGACAGAAAATGGCCTTGGGACTTGCACCAAGAGATCAAGAAGGAGCTGACAAGCAGGACACACAGAGAGCCCGGTGCATAAACAGTAATTGGTCCCCACCTCCAGGAGAATGTCAGAAAAACAGAGGGCTTCTAACTAATGCAAAGATAGTATGTACACACACACACACACACACACACACACACACACACACACACACATTCACTCTAGAGCTACTACATCATTCATTCAAGGGTTCTTAGGGAGTACAGTAGCTATCCACACGCACCCTCACTAACTCTAAATTAATCATTAAGGCACCTCCTCGCCATCTAGCTGCCCACCCCAAAGATAAGGCCTTAAAAGAGATCAAGGACAAGGAAACAAACAGACTGAAAGGAGCTGCACATCGGCCACTGGAAGAGAGGACATTAGGCAGGGTCCCCAGGAGCCAGTCCAGTTACAGAAAGTTCTGGGGAGAAGGAGAGGCCTGTGATTCCCCTGTGAAACAGCCAGAACAAAGGGCCACGGATCCTTCATCTTCCTGGAGTCCCTTATCCTCATTCTTTCATATCGGGGTAGCTGTCTTTTCCTTTCCTCTCTCTTCCTTTAGTTCTATACAATTAAAGTCTCTTCCTTTTGTTAAATTTTGTCCTGCTCATTTTTTAATTGGGGTTGAGTTTCTGATTCCGGTGGTCTGCATGGACGGCAAAGCCAGGCTCGTGCCCCAGATGCAACATCTTTGGCTCCCTGACTAGGAACCAGACATACAAGAGGAACTGGAATGTAAGCTTAGGAAGCCTGACTCCATTCCAGAAGTGGGTCACACGTCACAGCAGAGTGAAGCTGAGCTGACCAGCAAGAAGACAGTCAGGTAGCATCATGCAATGAAACAACAGCATTTGGGTCAGATCATTCCGCGGAGGCCTTCAGGGTGTGCTTCCCAGGCGCTGAGGGCCAGGTCCCTTCTCCGTGACATCCTCCTTCCAAGAGGCAAATCTCCTGAGATTCTCCAGAGCCCAGTGGATGACCAGGACACTCCACAATATGTATATTTTTCTCCCAATCTGCTTACCTCCTTCACATTCAAAGAAAATTTTCTCTTTATGCTCTTTATTTTCCTATCCTTTTCTACCTAACTATGCTTCACTTTGCTGACAACATCTTCACATCATGCAAAAACTCAGTGCTCCAGAATACAGAGATGACCAAGCAGGTGAGAGGCAGGAAGTCCCTGGGTACAGCAGGTTTCCTTAGGCCATCTTACTGTGGACTAACTAGGTTCAGCCAGACCTATGAAGGTTGCACCCACAGAGACTCCAGGTGGGAACTGTTGGTAGCTGAGTCAACCCTAAGTCTCTTTTGCTACATGTACTCATTGCTGGAAGATATCAGGAACCCATGGTTTCAGAGATGAACCTCACAAGACGAATATTGGTTTGCCTAAGCTAATCATGGATTCCTTCAAAATGGTAATGGACTTAAGAACAAGGCTGTGGTACAATCTTGGCTACACACAAGAGGTTCACTGGAGGCCTAGAGATATGAGGAAGGAACGTTCTTTCCTGGAAGGTGGGAAAGCTTGGGCCTGTACTAGCCATTATACAGTTAAGGAATATCCAGAGACCAGCCTTCACAGTTGGCCCAATGGGAAGATGGGACAAGTGTGAGTCCTTAAAGATGTTTGATAGCAAACTAACCAACCCTGGAACGGCCTTACTTCCATGTTACTGCCATTACACACAGCTGAAAGCCCCCAACACAGCAGCCCAGCAGCATCTGGTGGTTTTTGCCACCAGCTGGATATAAACTAGGTCCAAATCTGCACCAGACTGGAGATGCCCTGGGAAATTTATCTAGTTCCTACCACCATAGACCTGTGGGCAAAAATGAAAGTAAGCGGGAAGTTATACATATAATAAACTTTCCTAGAGGCCAGAAAAAGTGTCAAAGCACTTTATAATCAAGCCTAATTGAAAACAACAGTTCTTTAATCTAAATTTACAACATAATCAGCCTTCTGGTTACCTAATTATAATTAAATTAGATTGGCAGTGTATTTCATATATGCTAATTAAAGCACCAAAAGGAAAAGCTACATCGGGTAACTGCTGTGTCTGTTGGCTCCTTCCTGGTGCCCATTGTGAAACAGCTTCCCCAGCTGCAAATTTGGACACCTGGGTTCTAGTCCTGCATCTGCTGTGTGACGTTAGGTGAGTCATGTAGTCTCTATAAGGTTTTCTCTGAATTATATGTTAGATTTTCAATCAAGGGACTGTTATGGCTTTGTACCTAGATGTCCCCCCCAAAGACTCATGCACTCATAGGTGAGGTTTTTTTGGAGCTGGCTGAATCCAGGGTTTGCAATAGTGGGATGAAGGATGTGTGGTACTAAACTAGTCCACTGATTGGTTTATCATAGCTCTGGGTGTGGATAATTAGAAGGCTCATCCCGGGTGTGGGTGGCACCACCCAATGAGCAGGTGACCCAGACAGGATGAAAAGGGAAAGACAAGTTTGCTTCACTGCTGCTTGCTGCCTGCCTGCCTGCCTCTGTGGTTGACCATTTCTCCTGTGCCATCCTGTGCTGCCTTGGAGTCAGCCAAGTACAGACTGAAACCTCTACAAAGTGAGCTCAATAAATCTTTCCTTCTTTAACTAATGGGTGTTGGGTGTCTTATCTCAGCAATGAGAATAGTAAGACAGGGATTGTTCGGGGGTGGGGGAAAGTGCTTGGAATTACAGTATTATATACTGTGACATCTGGTTCATTCTGCCTGTTCTTGAACATCAACGATCAAATACACAATATGTTTTTGTTTTTTGTTTTTTTGTTTTGTTTTGTTTTGTTTTTGAGACAGGGTCTCGCCTTGTAGTTCAGGCTAGCCCTGAGCTCAGCCTCAAACTCACATCACAGCAATCCTCCTGCCTCTGCCTCCCGAGTGCTGGGATTACAGGCGTGAGCCACCACACCCAGCACTGTGGTATGTGGTACTGGTTGCTGCTGGGCGTGAGTCTCCACACCCAGTATTGTATGTGGTTACCGGGGATCGAACACGAGCCCTTGTGCTTGCAAGACAGGCGCCGAAACCACTGAACTAAATCCCCGGCCCCACACAGTATGTATTTTTTGTGTCTAGTAAAAATTCTACTACATTTTTGAGGATATTTTATAACCAAAGAATTAATAAGTGCAAACCAGGAAAGATTTTTGACTGTTCAAGTATTAAACAAGCACTGGTCCACCAAGATTGCCCAGATATATGCAAATTCCTCACCCACTCAGATGAGAAAACTCCCCAATTTTCACTTGAGATGTGACCAGGAGACACCGAGCAAGGAAGAATCTTCCTCATGGAGAAGCTAGGACCATAAAGAGCAATGGACCCCAAGCTCCTCCTAGTCACTGGGGGGTGTAATGGCAGGACTTCCTACCCGTGGTCACACCTTCTCGGTGCTGGTCCAAGAGGATCCCAGCAGTGACCAGGAGCTGTCTGCCATTCTTCCCTTTCCAAGTAGAGTCCTCGTTAGAGTCTTGCTGTTTCTGTTCTGCCCCAGTGTTTCAAAGTGGACGTGGTCAGATAATGTGAATTTGAGGTTTATGTCACTGATGCAGGAGAGTTCACATCCAAATTTGAGAATGGATGTATGTCCGTATCTGGCAGCTGGACACAGTGACCTGACAGACATGAGAACAAGTGCTCTGGGCAGAAATGTGCACACATATTGATCTGCTCACCAAGAAGCAGGAGCCCCTTCTGACTGTGGGCTCGTCACTAGGAAGCAAGCAACAGCTGCCCAGCCAGGAAATATACTTCCTGGCCTCCTTGCATTTAAAAAAACTGAGGTGAAATTCTCATACCACCAAATGAGCCATTTTAAAATGCATCACTCAGTGGCATTTAGTATATTCAAGGTTGTGCAGCCACCTCCTACGTCAAGTTCCCAAATGCTACGTGACATCAGAGAGAGCTCTATACTTAGTAAGCAGTTACTCCGTCTCTCCCTCCCTCCAGCTCCTGCAACCACTGATCTATTTTCTGTCTCCGTGGATTTGCTCAAACATTTCTTAAGAGAATGGAATCATTCAATATATGGTGATTTGCATGTGGGCTTTTTCACTTAGCCCAACACCTTCCAGCTTCATCCATACTGTAGCTAGGTCAGCACTTTGTTCCTAGGTGTGGATGAATACTACCCCATTGTATGGATATGCCACAGTTTGTTCATTCATCCATTGGTGGACCTGAGGGTTGTTTATGCCTTGGGCTATTGTAAAGAATGCTGCTACAAACATCTGTGTCCAAGTCTGTTAGAATACCTGTTTTTTACCTAGGAATCAATCTAACAAAGGAGGTGAAAGACCTCTACTCTGAAAACTATAGCACTCTGAAAAAGGAGATAGAAGATGATATCAAAAAATGGAAAGACATACCTTGCTCCTGGGGAGGAAGAACCAACATTGTCAAAATGGCTATACTCCCAAAACTACTCTACACATTCAATGCAATCCCGATTGAAATCCCAACAGCGTATTTCACAGATCTAGAGAAAAAAATTCAAACTTTCATCTGGAACCACAAAAGACCTAGAATAGCCAAAGCAATTCTAAGCAACAGGGACATGGTGGAGGGTATCAAAACTCCGAACCTGAAACTATACTATAAAGCCACTGTGATAAAAACTGCATGGTACTGGCAAAGTAACAGGCCCGAGGATCAATGGAGTAGACTAGAAGACCCAGAAACTACTCCAGATACACTGAGCCACCTCATCTTTGACAAAGGAGCCAAAAATCCTCAATGGAAGAAAGATAGCCTCTTTAACAAATGGTGCTGGAAAAACTGGGCTTTAACTTGCCAAAGACTAAAACTAGATCTAACTCTTTCACCATGTACCAAGCTAAAATCAAAGTAGATAAGAGACCTAAATATTAAAACAGACACTCTAAACCTACTGCAAAACAGGTTAGGTAAAACTTTAGAAGACATTGGCTTAGGGAAAGACTTCATGAACAAAACTTCTATAGCATAGGAATTGGCTGAGGAAATCAACAAATGGGACCTCATTCTTTTAAAAAGCTTCTGCACAGCAAAGGAAACCACCAACAGTGCAAATAGGCAACCAACAATGTGGGAAAAAACCTTTACCAGCTGTTCCTCAGATAAAGGGCTACTATCTAGAATATATAAAGAGCTCAAAAAAATCAGCCCACCCAAATTTAGTGACCCAATTCAAAAATGGGCGTCTGAAATGAACAGATATTTTTCAGAGGAAGAAGTAAGAGCAGCTAAGAAGCATATGAAGAAATGTTCAACATCATTAGTCATTCAAGAGATGCAGATGAAAACAACATTGAGATTTCATCTCACTCCACATAGAATGGCTGCCATTTCAGAATCAGTCAATGGCAAATGTTGGCGAGGCTGCGGAGAAGAAGGAACCCTTCTCCACTGTTGGTGGGACTGTAGACTTGTACAACCCCTGTGGAGATCAGTTTGGAGAATCCTCAAAAAGCTAGGATTGGCGGTCCCATTTGACCTGGCCATTGCCCTGCTAGGTATATACACACAAGAATTAAAAGACTCATATCACAGTGACATATGTGCAACCATGTTTATAGCAGCCCAATTTGTGATTGCTACATCTTGGAAACAACCCAAATGTCCATCAACTGGAGACTGGATAAAAAAGCTGTGGTTCTTCTACAGAATGGAGTATTACTCTGCCATAAAAAATGATAAGTTTGAATCATTTCTACTTAAATGGACATACCTTGAGGATATCCTCATAAGTGAAATAAATAGGTCA